>JABCQV010000549.1:0-12617 GCA_013186375.1 Fusarium aywerte | reverse complement strand
TTATTAGCTTAATACTCTTTATTATTTATATTATTTTATATTTATTTCCTATTTTAAGAGGTTTTAGTCTTATTAGTGTTTTATCTGCTTATAGATATAATAAAGGAGATATATTGTATGGTGTAGGGTTATCTGGGGAGCTTGCCGAGTGAGTTAAGCTTAACTTTAATTATAACGGTGAAGCTTAGGAGGGTGGTAAATGCCTGTGCTTCTAGCTTTATGAAGTAAGGAATGCAATAGATTATAAGCGAAAGAGATTAATGCGTGGAATTAGGTATTATTGATTGGAGAGGATATGTATTATGTTCGGAAATAGGAATAGCCGTCAACCGAAGAAGGAAAGGTTCAAAGCCAGATACGTTGGTAGTTATTGATATATATAGGCTTTAGGACATAAGGTAAGAAGATACCATTGAACCGATTAGGTCAAATTAGAGGTGGTCAATTGCGTGATTCTATTGATCTGTGTGTTGTGTATCTAGACTATTTTGCCCTACTTCTTTTTTAGGTAGAGGTTTTGCGCTACTGCCATGTGAACCTTTCTCTCCTTCATTCAGGGCTCGTTTGGCTCGAACACTTTCCACAATCCTCTACCGCTAATCGTATGTACAAGATAGCTTCGGTTCGACGGCTTCTGTTATATTGTCCATCCCAGCATCACTGTACCCTATAACCAGTGCTTGAGGGTTACCCAGCTAAAACACATCAAGACTAAGCATCCTTCCCCTTGACAATACTGAACTAGCCCTGGGCGCCAGTTAGGATGATTTTGGTATCCTATCAAATTATGTCAGCCTTTGCTTATTAGTTAACCGAATCTCAAACTTACACAGCCACCTCCAGAAGGAGCACACTGGCTTCCACCCACAGTAGGAAGCTGACAGTTACTAAAAGCATACCGATCATACGTCTTATCGGTCTTGTGGTAGACATCGATAGCAGGGTTGCCGTCAGGATCTCTTAGGAAAGTCACCTGGACATCATTGCAGCCATCGGTCTCAACGTCCCGAGTCCCGTCAGGTTCTTCAAAGTTTTGCTTGCACGTGCCAGCGAATTGAACATTGCCGTTGCAGCCCCAGAAGTCGCCGACATTGACCAGACAGCTTGGGATGCAGCATCCTGTAGAGCCGGTACAGCCTGATGGGGTGCCGGTATCTTCGAGAGAGAGGGTGCTGGCGCTTGTCTAGTAGATGACATTAGTTAAAGGTCAGAAAAGTTGAAAGAGTAGTTGCAGTTGCCCAAAGCATAGCATAAGTGAGAAGTAGCTTCGTAGCAATCATTGTTGGTTTGAGTTGAGGATGATGTATGAGGTAAGGTGTTGTGTTGTAGCGATGATGAAAAGAGTCTTGGATTTCTCGGGCGGCCTCGCTCTTTTATACCCGAACTCTGTTTTTTTATGTCGATGACATCAAAGAGGTTACTAGAGAGGATGAAGCAGCATCGGAGTATTACACAAGATCTTTGTCGCATGTCAGCTCATTGTGAATGCTATACTAACGGTGAAGACGATTCTCTCCTGGTTGCACAGCTATTGACCAGTCACTACTGCACTCATGTATTGTTAAATATAAGCTTGTATTGCTACTAGGATTACAATCCTTTTTGCTATCAACATTATAACCCTCACCGCGCTGATCCTGGGGCATAGTCTGTATCTAAGCATTTAGCGCGAATCCTTCACGATCGTGCAGGGGTCTGAACTACGGTCTATATAAACATGCACGGGCAGTTTCTGGTTATCGTTTTCCGCTAAAAGTAATTCCTTAATTTTACTCTCTATGCAGCTGTAATTATTTACTTGTAACGATTTGCCGTATGATATGTCGCTTGATATCAAGGTTCTTTTGTCCGAATCCTCCCGGACCTATTTCATATGTCGAGAGCAATTTTATATTAGACCATCTCAATTTACGTCAAGACAGCCAATGGGTCATTGATGGAGTACTCGATGCCTGATTTGTATCTATTCCGGAGAGGGTTTCATCCTGAACCTGTATCAGGATGTTATAGCTTGTAGAAAAACAAAGGTTTCCATTATCTTGGTAGATATTCTGTGCCTTCCCCCGGTCCTAATATATTTCTGTAATTTATTAGAGAGGCAGATGTCTGCATGATAGGTAAATGACCTTATTCGCGCAGGCTATGTCCCTTGCTTACACAGGAATCAACAGCTACAGCCGTCTCACGCAGGTCCACTGTACACTGGCCATAAACTTGAATTCTTTCTTATTAGTCCGCCGTCTAGGTTGCAATGTCTCGAATCCCATTGTAAACCTGTGCCGCTGCAGCCAACCAACAATCAAGTCCTAGGTAAAAAGTCCGAGTGGAGCGTGAAGACACTGAGCGGGGATAAACTCCGAGTTTGTGGGATCAGCGCCTCGGTCGATCTTCCGATAATTGATGACTAGCGGTTGGAATACATCTCGATGAAGAAAGCTCAGCAAAATATAATTGGCTCGCTTTTTCTTATCCAAGGATATGTTTGTCTTGAGAGTTTGCATGGTAGCACCGGCTAGAACTGGATAAAATGATTACATATTCGTGGATTTCGTTGAAAACAAATATCTCTATCGTCATTGTCTTTACAGGTGAGGTAATGACAGCCTTGTCGCAAGTATTGACTATAACTATTTTTGTCTAAGAACAGTATTGTAGATTTAGCACAGTCACCTGGCTTTAACTGTGTAACCATTTGGCTCACCTTTCAGCCAGATGAAAGTTGTTTTGATGTGGGGAATAGACTAAGCAATGGGAAGGGCTCTTTATTGTTGATGTCTTTTCCGACCTGTGATCTAGGGTAGGCTCCGATTTGTTGATTCGACAATGCGGGCACTTGGCATCAAGAATATATAACAGAAAGTCGAATGTATAGATATTTACTATAATTGAAATATTTAATATTCATAAACCCCAAGAATAAACTGCAAGGGTCTGTTTGCTTCAAAACACCAATGTCATTGTCTGCATGGTATACGGTTCGCAACGACCTTACTCAACTTTTCTTTTTCGCTTTGTTCCTCATTATCCCCAACATGACTTTTTCTTATGTTCCCCCTTCTTTGCAAAGAGGGTGAGACAAACGCGATCTAGACCTATTTGAGTTAGGGGTTGCCAAAGTGTCGCACTAGGCTAGATACGCCTCTGATGATCGAATACGCTCTTACGCTAAATACGCTCTTACGCCTTGTGGGTTGTATATGCTTTAAAGGTTGTACATAAGATGAAAGCAGGTTACCATGGAAGACTTAATACGCTGTTGAAGCTATATACGTCCAGTGTCTAGATAATCACAAGGTTATAGATGATGTTCCATGAGTTTAGATATATAAATCAGTGTTCATATCATAGATTATAACTATACCTTTACTCACCAAGCCCATCTAATTCCAATCATCACAAAGATCAACTTTTCGATATTGCATTCAATAACTACATTTCTGATACTTGAAATATCTTAATCATGCACTTTTCTCAGCTCGTCGTCGTCGTCACTACCGCCGTCTTCACCTAAGGCAGCCTTGCAGTCGGCGTTAAGACATACAGTGGCCGCGACTGCACCGGCGATGAAGTTAATGTTACAGTCGATGGCGGGAAAGCCTGTAGTGCTGGGATGAAACCTTTCCAGTCTTATAGGGAGAATGGATGGGGAAAGAAAAATAGGCAGAGAATCGCATTCTACGCTCAGTCCAGCTGCAATTAAGACTCATTCATTTATGACACGTATTCGTATAATAGAGATTACTTTCATTCTAAGGTGTGCTATAACATTAACGGTCATTCTCCCGTCAAGACTGCCTGAGGTATAAAACTCTACTAGAGGGGTATACTGTTATCTCTGCTCCTATAGATTGATTGGTTTCTAACTTGAATACTGGAGAGTTAGAGATCATGCTGCTTAACTTATCCTATACCGCAATCACGATATCTCTGAGCAATGGTGGAAGGATGGACTCATGCGCGAGGAAGAAAACTACACTGGGGGAAACAAATTAACTCGTTACTGTGCGATAGAAAGGCACGCGGATTCAGGATTATATTCCATCGGGCACTTTCTAGTCACTCTTTGCTGCCCGTACATTCGTTTTCTTGCACAATAATGCTTATGGTAAATTCCTCTTCCACCAGATAGTCTCATATTGCAGCATATAAGAATGTAAAAAGGTTTACCAAGTAAAGAAGGGGACAATGAAATGACTGACCAAAGTCTTGTCGGTTGGAGCACTTCATATCCAAATGACAAGAGATAAATTTAGTAAAATGCTAGATTTTAGTTAGAAATATAATTAGGTAACCGCTATTTAGCGTAGAGGAAGACTATAGCATTTAGGTTAACCGGGGATGGACCTAGAATTTGAACGACGGAGTAATGTTATCCTGACACTGGAACGAAGCTCTCCAAGACACGTCGTCGGATGTGGCAGGCTGCGAACCAGTAGTTCAGAAATTACTATTATTTTTGAGGTGAAGATTGAGGTCTACAGGGTGTCGGAATATCAACATTGAATCACCTGCAGAAACAAGAATTCTTGGTCGAGTTGACGTGTCAGTAGTACTGTATTTTTTGCTACACGGACTATACAACCACTGCAATTCTGTCCATCTTCAACCAAATTCCATCAACTTGTACAAGCACGAGAAATGGGCAGTAGCCATATCAAGTTGAGCCCGATGGTCATTGTTACAATAGCCACTCCGCAGAAGATAGTGCTGGGTCTTGTATGTTCTTCCCATCTTGTATCGACCAGTGTGCCAGAAGTGGACCTGAAGGCTTTTTCGAGGTCAGCAAGCCAGAATTAAAGACTATGGGGTGATACATACTCGGAACATTGGTAGTTTATTCTTGAATGATTTGCACAAATACATGGATTGCTACCGGAATCACATATATGCAGTTTCTGAATAGCCAATCGACTGATGCATCTGGACGTTGCGTTCGATCCAGAACCCGATCATGTGACGTTGCTTTGATGTTAGTTTTGTCTCGATCCGAATATATATCAGACATGTCTCCGTTCTTCCATGGACGTAGAAATTGCCGCGGGACTAATGCAGTGAGAAAATGGGCCAAGGTGCAATTGTTGATGATACGCTTCTCGCCTTCGTCGTAGGGCCTTCCCAAGTGGAATACTGGGTTTGAGCAACTTGGCTGTTCTTTGACTTATCATCAGACACATTGTCGTCGGTTCGACGCGAGTAGCCGAAAGCGGCCTGTGTCGCTTTGGACGATTGCTGCTGGCAACTGCGTAGCCACTTGTTGAGGTTCTTTAGACCTGTTTCAATCTCTATCGTCGATCGTTTAGAATATATGTGCAGTAGTCTATGCCTCTCATCCAACTAGTCCACTCTCGTCTGCAGGACTCAAAGGGGGCCACACTGGTTTCTGCCTAAGTTCCCGTTAAAGCGATGCCTTATCAGCTTCAGGTGTAGGTTGCTGCATCGACGGAGGCTGAGAAGCTAAAGACTTCCTCAGTTAAGCTGACTTAATTGAATCTTTAAGACTCACTCGGGCACTTGGCAAAGGAGTTTAAGGAAGACTATAGAGAGAATGTTATTCCTTGGCTGATCGGGTCTATCGCTTCAATTAGGAGAACGATATTTTGTTCTTTGTAGATATGGATTTAAGTTTGGCAATCCGTCTCGATCGTTTACAAGGGTGTATATCTTAATCCGAGTGCTGGTCTTCTTCTTTATCTGAACGCTTACGCTTCTGGTCTTTACAAGTAACCAGAGGAGCCGGAGCCATCTTCAAGAACCAAGCAGCGTGAGCTCGTGGTGACCATAGCGCACAATCTTCGTCGTCCGAAGAGCTCTCGGAGTCATTCTAGTAATCGGTAATCAGAGTAGCAAGGGCTACATTTATACTTTAATTAAGTTTTTCGAGGAAATCTGGATCGGGTCCAATCATACTGGCAGACAGGACAGGTGTCAACGGCGCAGTAATCAGCTCGGCACCGAAAGTTAGAACAGGGTCTGGGAGAGGCTGCAGTAGAGATATATTAGCTTTAAATGGGGTTTTAATGAATGCAAGACGTACACCACACTCCTGCTCGTAGAGGTCAGCGAGACATTTGCGCCACATGCGTGTTATAGCGGATAATGCCATTTAGATGGTGTTAATGATCCAATATTGTTTAGGGGACTTTGAGATAATATGACGCAGACGCGTTGACTCTTTGATCGGATCAATGATCATCCGTTCTTTACCGAGTTTCTAGTCAATTGCAGAAATCATTGGTCAGTGGTGGAGTGGTCACTGGGCGATTTGTCTACGTATGAGAGTGACCGATCTGATAGGGTGAGAATTGTGGGTCACATGTGACGTAACCGCGGGGATCGTAACAGTAACTCTAAGTATATAATTAGTTAACCTTATATATAAAAATTAAGACTATTATAACCTTAAGGGCAACTTCGGTCAGAGATTACAAATGGCCAGGGAGATAATTGTAAATTGTTTACTGCCTGGCCATATAGTAAACAATTATTATTATAATACGCCACCCCGACGGCATATGACAAGCACCTGCTATCAACTAGACAATTCTGCTTGCAGCTTGTCGGGTTGGTGCTAAGGCTTGCATAGTAATATTGATTGTTCCCGCCTGGGACGCGGCACCGCGGACCCGCAGTCTGACACTGGGCCACTGCTGATGAGATTCTGCCTGCGCAGCTGGTCTGTTCTGCTGAGACTCGTGCAGCACAGTTTTGTTGCTCTGCCGAGACTTTCGTAGCACAGTTCTGTTGCTCTGTTGAGAGTTTTGCAGCACAGTTTGCTTGCTCCATCGAGAGACTTCGTTGACATGTGGCGAGATCTGCTTGGCGAGCAACGAGATCTTTTTCACTCTTTTGAAGATCTTGATCGCACTGTGTCGATCCCGTAGAAGCCATAGGAACGATCGCGAGGCTTTGAGCTTCGCTTTCAAGCTGATACATCTCACAGCTACCCATTTGCTGTTGCCAGGATGCGTTAACACATTCTTCCATGTTATCACAACGGGTTGCACATTCGCCAGGGGTGTTGGTAAACACCACTGAAACTGGAGCAATAACCACATCGCAGTAGACTCGGTAATCTTTGCCTTTAAAAGTGACGATTTTCTTGTCTGAAGATGGGCAGCAGTCAGCGTATGTGCCTGTAGTGCTGCATGATTGGGCACTGATGAGTGTGGGGAGGAAAAGAAGGGCGGCTAGATAGACAATGAATACGAAGCGAGACATTTTCTCAGATGGAGATGGTGGTTGATAATGAAGTCCTTTCATATAAAGGATATACCAAATCATTTACTCTCTTGAATGGAGGGTAGAATATATATTTCGCGTCACTGCTTACATATCTGATCTCCAGCAGTAATTCCGAGGCCTTAGTAAAAACATATTTTCTGACCCCTGGTATTGATTGCATCAGATATAGCGGTGTAAACATCTGACAATGCCGTCAGCTGGCCATGGGTATTCAGCTGGATGTCCTTGGAGATCATGTCCAAAATGAGGCTTTATATGGCTAATATGCAGACCAGTATAGTCAATCACATCAATATTATGCATGTATTGCCAATATTATGCAGGGGGCGTATGAGACGGCCGTGCGTCGCTGTCCGTATTGCATATGATATACCGAATCCTCATAAGATGCAGAAAATCTAGGCGAACCATTTTTCGAATGACACTGTATCACGGAGCATCAGTTCCTGGCTTTCAAAAAGCCATTCTCATCTGGGCGCACTGCACGACAGGGTGGCTGGCTGAACTGCCCCGCACTGACTCTTTCGGCATCTGTTATATTATAATTCTCATTCTCTTCTCAGCTTTAGGCTACAATTGCAGCTGAATGCCCATAAATCCCTGTAGCTGCTCGCGATGCCGTCCATAGCCATAACCGATACTCAGCAGCCGTAGAGGATGTACTACACATTCGCTCTGAGATTAAATACAGGTCTTTAACTCTTATGCCAATAGCTGCACATCCTCATCGTCACACATCTTCATCATCCCCCGTCTTTCTATTCTCATTGCAGTGTTCCTTTCCACGCAGCTATGGCAAAATACTACAACTTGGCTGTTTTTCTTTCCTTACTTGCTGTTTCAGCTCTTAGCCAAGAGAGCCCAGACCAGCAACCACTTTCACTAGAGGTGGAACCCATTCCCCTACACAAAGGAACCAATATCGCCAAGGGACAAATGACCATTGATGATATTGTTCCTACTCAAGACTCCAAAGGACATATTAAATGTTGTCCATTGGGAACCATCTTCAACGGCACTGGCTGTGTTCCCAAGACAATTACTACTGTCTGCCCTGCCAACACCAAACTTGAAGCTGGTGCTTGTATCTCCGATCACGAACCCGAGTGCCCTGACGGTACGGTCCTTCAGAATGAGAAATGTATCTCAACTGTAGACCCGGTTTGCCAGGATGGGGCGCGCTTTGATGGCAGCAATTGTGTTTCTATACAGTTTCCCTCCTGTGACACCAACTTCCAATTCAACGGTGTCTCCTGTATCTCCACCGAGAATAAAGCCTGCCCAGAAGGTTTTACTGAAATTGCAGGCGTCTGTGTATCTAATATACCACCGACATGCCCCAGTGGTGAAAGATTAGAAGGAGGATCTTGTATCCATTCCCAGCCACCGTCATGTCCCTCTCATATGACGCTTGAAGACGGCGTCTGCATATCCAAGCACCCTCCCTCCTGCAATGAGGGCTTTGAGTTCAATGGCAAAAGCTGTATTTATGGACAGCAGCCTTCGTGTCCGTCTGGAACAACATTCAGTGGACGTGTCTGTATCTCTGCGACACCACCTAAATGCGAAGAAGGTCATTACAATGGCTGGGCTTGCCAAGCTCCTCAGTCTCCTCAATGTGTTCGAGCATCCAAGCTGGTAGATGATTCTTGTGTGATGGAGCCTCAAGATGGGTGGTGTCGACCGGGTTTTACGTATAACGGCCACGTATGCGCATTTACCAAACCGCCGGCTTGTCCGTCGGAAACCGTGCTTTCCAAGGGGATCTGTGCCTTCATAAAGAAGCCAGCATGTGCAAAGGGCACATTCAACGGCACTGTCTGCGTTGTGCCTGAGTCTCCCACGTGCCCCCAGGGCTCCATTCTCTCAGATAATTCTTGCATTTCCACGATACTGCCGACCTGTCCCGCCAACATGATTCTCCGTGGGGACTCTTGCATACAGACGAGTAGCCCTGTGTGTGCTCCAAGGTCGGTGTGCAAGGGTGATGTTTGCATTACAACTAGTAATCCAACATGTGCCGTTGGGGTATTCAAGGATGGTATATGCATTTCTAGCTCGAAGCCAGCTTGTCCTGGCCAGGCTGTCTCTGATGGTATACACTGTATCTCCCATAGTGGTCCAGGCTGTCAACCAGGATTTGCATTTAATGGAACAGCTTGCATCTCACACACCTCACCAGTGTGCCCAGAAGGCGATGTCTTTGATGGTAAAATTTGCCTTCATAGCCAACAGCCTGTATGCCCTCCAGGGACTCACATTCAAGGCAATGGCTGCGCCACTCAAGTGGCACCCAATTGCCCGGAAGGCTTTGTCTTCTCTTCTGAGGGTTGCATTGCAGGTAAACTGCCCGACTGCCCATCCGCTGCGACCTTAAAGGGGGACGAGTGCATCTCTGAACAGCCACCCGACTGTGTGCCTGGCACACAGCTTATTAGCGGTGGCACCTGCGTTACGATTGATGGCCCGACGTGTCCTCCTGGAAGCACCCTGCGACCAGAAGGTTGTGTTACCATTACTAATCCTTCATGTCCCCATGGAACCACGTTGAAGGACAATAAATGTGCTTCTGATATTGCACCCACTTGTCGTCCCCCACTTCTTGTCTCGGGTGGCAAGTGTAGATATCCTAGTCTACCTAAGTGCCCAGTTGGTACGGTCCTTTCTAATGGCAAGTGTATCTTAGCTCCAACAACTGGATGCTATAATATCCAGTATTGCCCTTCCTCGTAAGTGAGACCTAACTGATAAGCCGTTGGTAGTTTGGGCCAAACTACTAACCTTCAGAAAATGGCCGGGGTCAATGGCGGTACGGGGAATCAACTCGTTCCTACTAAAGAGGGAATCTCTTAGATGGAAAAAGGATTCTCTTGCTTCTGACATCTTTGATCTGCACTTTTCTTCCCTTGATGGAATCTTCTCGGTACACTTTTTTAATTTGTGGGTTGTCATGCATAAGATAATCATTTTTGTAACAAGCTGCATTTGAGAAATTAACATCATCGTCATTCTTGAAATCTCTGTATGCATAAAGTTAAGAATGCATTCCAAGTGCCCAAGAGCTGTTGCCCATCTTATTAAGCCATAATTGTCCTTAACCTTTCGACTATTTCCGATGTTCATCGTCTGAATTAAAATCCGAATCCTAAAGTCACTATTCAAATACCTAGGGCTCAGAAGTCCCCTAAGCACCTTTCAGCAGCGCTTGGCTCAGTCTCCATACCCAATATATCTGAGTCGATCTTCTCTCGCTTGGCGCTTTATGATCTCGGTGGATTCTCACAGAAGAAGAGCGTCTCGAAAGGCCTCACCAGCACGACTGCAGGCAAGGTATTTATCTGTTCTGAACCCCATCATTGTCGAGGAATGTGGCGAGAATCTTCGGCAAAGAACTAGAGTGTATTACCATTTGTTTAGGACGCTGCGCTTGTCCCAGGGCCATAGATCCAAGCATCTTCGGGTTAAGGGCCTTACGAACACGACGTCCGGCTGATCCATACTACCTCTCTTCAATATCGCTATTGAGAACGGGGCTCTCCGATGAGGAATTCCACTACATAGGAGTCTTACTCATCTTTGAGGGAGTGAGTTTTTAATGGTGAAGTTGTCTAATCTCTTTGGCTCGAGTCTAGAGGATTTCGGATCGACAGCCTTCTTGACTCTTGCACCTTTGTTTTCTTTGTTGACTTTAAGTTTGAGCTTATTCAGCTTACCAAGACTTATCCTTTCAGCGAGGGAAACGCGGTCTATATCCCATTCAAAATTCTTGTAAAGTTGTTAATCTGCTGCGCTGTAGTCAATAACGGCATTATACCGGTTTTGTGCTTTCAGATCTAGTTGGCCGATCTTGCATTTGTGGGCAGGGTCTAAGGAATTTGATCGTTCAAATCCTCTTGTGCTGTTCTTCTAACTAAATCTTTAAGGTCCATCTACACTATTCTGGTCACTATGATATACTTAATTGAGTAGCTTGCTTCTAACGTATGTGCCGTGCGTTACACAAGTACAAATTAGTGAAGCCAAGACCGACAAGACCGCTCAAGGCCAGCACTAAGATACCGATCAGACTACTATTATTCTTATAATTAAAATAATAAGACTTGACAGGTTTCTTGCAATTGAGAACCAAAGATTGAGATCCTCCGTCGAATAGACAGACCATGTCCTATTGTTATCGCACTGGTCTGTAACCTGCGTTGTCTTCGACCAGCTTATAGTTAAATTTAAGTTGACTTCAAGATCATGCTATATTTTGACGAATAAGCATAACTATACAATATGCTGGATCTCGTAAGGTCAATAGACCCACAACGGCTTTATATCTATCTATGGGGCTTTTTGTTTTGCAACCTTTTGCCGTTCACTGCGTAGACTAGATCTAACCATAAGTGATATAAGACGTATATTATATAAGGACTACCTTAATTTTACCATCCCTGCGGTAGATGTTTTTACTAATAAATGTGACAAATAGTTACCTATAACATAGGAGGGAAGCGCCTCTTATTCCGCCCTTATTTAGTCCTTATAATTATCGTCACTTGTTGTATCAGCCTAGTCTCACTGTGCGGTGTGCGTCCGACTAAGATAACCACAGCCTCTGCGGCTGCGAGATTTTGCATTGGATCAACATCACACTATCAGCTAAGCGATAGCGTGTCATCCAGAATGGCCTGGCAACCGAGCACACCAGATACACAAAGAAAAATGGACCTTGATAATACACATATCTTGACAGTTGGCAGTAACATGAACAGTAAATAAAATATATTGCGAGTTCTTAGACTAGGATATAATTATTACCCGCCATAATGCTTGATGGAACGTTCGGCTCTTGATGCCCCGAAGGTAACTTCGGCGTCCACCATTCCCGTAGATTAAAATGTTACCAACAGTACCCCGCGTATTGTAATTAACCAGGGTGGCAACCAACAACTAGCAGAGCGAGTCGGCAACTGCATGATCAGAAAAGTACAATTGAATCAATAAAGCAGCATGGATTTAGTTTAGCAATCCGGTTATATAATAATACAATATTCCCTTTTATAAATAGCAGAAAGATCCGGTACTGAGACTTTAGAAGGCGTCAGACTCTAGAATTTATAAAATATTATTATTAATAGTCTCCACCGATTAGGGTCAATCCGATTTATATAGGCAGCTATTTACGGCTTATTATAAATAAGATAAGAGAAGTTAATTATAAAACCACTTAATTTATTAGGAAATGCTAAAGGATAACTATAACCTTATTGTGTTAATAAGCTATCTATTTTAATACCCTTATAAACCTAAAGGAATAACTATAAGCTATTTTAAACGGCACCTTATAGAGCTTATATTCCCTGCTTTAGCCCTTTAAGATTAAAGTGCAA
>JABCQV010000546.1:0-14138 GCA_013186375.1 Fusarium aywerte | reverse complement strand
CATCTAGCAGTTATGTGTATCCATTGGGTTTCTATCTACAGTCTAGTTACCAACGAGGCAGCCTTGATTGACAAGCTGACTCTTGTGAGATGACGCTGATGTAAACCTCTAAACATGCCCGATACTGTCAAAACTATGGAGCGATTTCTGCCATGCAAAAGCTTGTCGTTCAGTTCTCAACATGCGTTTAGATCTTGAAGCATCTGTTTGTATTTCTCGCAATCACATAGTATTCCACGGCTAGTTGCCAAATACCCAGTGTGTACCTCCTAGGAAGGCTGTAAAATCCAAAGGGTACTCAAAAATAGCGCCACGGGCTTTGTTTATTTCCTTCAAGACGCAAACGATGAATGTTATGACACATGATGGTCATTCAATTTCCAAAACTACAATACATAAGCCCTCGGTTTGATTCTGGTTAGTCTGCATAAGGAACACTTAGGAAACGGCCGGCGTTGCAACAATATTGAAAAAAGATTCAATCTTCAGCAACCAGTTTGTTGAGCTGCTGTTTTCCAGCAAGCACTCTGGCGGTGGTAAACTGTGTGACACTGCTCTGCCGACTCCCTTATTCACTGTCGGCTAGGCATCAGCAATACAATCATGCAAGTGTTTCCCTGGCTCCTTCCCTTCCCTAACCAACTATAAATATCTTGCCTCTGGTTCCCATTCCACGACTTCTTTCCTTCATCTGCAATGAACTCAACCTGTTTAACCGACCTACCATTTTACACATTGCAACATCACCGCATCTGGAGCAATTTGCAAGATGGCAGAGAATCAAGATGACCCCGTCACCACAGAAGAAGGAGGAAGTATCTTCAAAAGCCCCAAGTCTACTACCAACAGTAGCCGCCCCCTCCCCCCGAAAGTCCCTGATATTAGCTGTCTTGACTGGACTTATGGTGACGACGACGACAACGGTAAATATCAAACAGTCAAAGTGAAGCTTGAGCAAGTGAGTCATCTCTGTAAATTATCGAATTATAACAGGCGACGTGCTAAATCTTTTCAAGCTGGAAGCCGGAAATCAAATCCTGATGGGTGATGTCGCCAAGCTTTCCGACCAGGTCTCCAGACTCACCGACATGATCGCTCACATTTACGGGATCAAACCACCCGTTATCGAGAACCCCAAGACGAGCTTCTCAAAGAATCTTCGCGGGACCAAGTCCAACACCAACGTCGGCAAAGCAGAAGAGGACTCGCTCCCCAGGATCATCATCCCTCAAACGGTCAAATCTGTTCGTATCGAGATGGAGTTCGAGGTCAAGTCTCCCGTACAGGACCCCAAAGAGCACGACCCTAAGCCGACGGACAAGCCATTGGACAAGACTAGTTCACCTTCTCCTAAACAAGCTCACGCGGAGGGTAGCCCTGAGTCATCGGACAGAGTCAGTTCGACTTCCCTTCCTTCGGAGAAATCTGAAGATCGAAGCTCTGAGCTACTGAGTGAACGTGGTTCGCCTACCTCAAAGGACGGAGGAGCCGAAGGGGCTCAAACTGAAACCCAGGTTTCTCAGCGGGTTCAGCAACTGGCTAATTATGACGACCTATTTGCCTGCTTCGTTCGCTATGTAACCAACCCCAACCACAACCGACGCATCGCCACCGAACACGACGAAGCTACCCGTGACATGGTACGCAGATTCCAGAACGCTGTTCGCAACCCAAGACGCACTGCATCCATCGCTCGCCCTGAGTTTGGTAAGTCGTATTTACCCCAAGAATTGAGGTGCCATTTACTAACTAGACTGGCTGAAGACAATCTTCGTGAGACTGTTCGCAAATTAAATGACGGCAACCTTGTTGACCTCTACGTTACACTCAGTCAGCGATACCACAAAGAGCATCAGCAGTAGTGAGCAAGTCTGAAGAAGAGCACAATATGTATGGAGAATCGCGATGTGAGATATTTGATCTCAAGGGATTGGTCACTACTATATCAAGGATATGACCGCTGGCTTCATATTACCTTGTTTGTATGGTATGGCATGGCACCTATCGTAGCCTTTTATGTTGATAGCATCCACAATATGTAGATGAATGGAGAGATGAGAAAGTACAAACCTGCCAGTAAATCTTTTGGTAAAATTCCACCGCAATGGGATCGGCGTTCGGACCACTTGATGTTGAACCTACGACGTTCTAACAAAGTAGATCTTGTACTAGGTTGCTAAAAGAAACTATAAATTTTAAAATAAAGAATAAAGAAAAAATAAACCTGAAAATTTTAGAAGTTCAATATCCGTACCCTCACTCTAAACGGTCTCAAGTCGTTGAGTAGTCGTGTAATACCGTGAGGCTATCACGGAACTTCAGGGTAACCGCAAGACCAGTAACAAATGAAACTAAAGTGACGGTAACCTACGCATTCGAGTAGTTGGCAGAAATGTCAAGTCCTAAATTTAGAGTACGAGAAACAGATAAGCAATACCCAATCTAAACTGCCATAAGTGGAATAAGTTATCGTCTCGTATGATATCAGTCGAGTTTTTGGTTAATCCTGAGGCCTGTTTGGACATTGACTTGACAATGGCAACGCCACAAAATGCTAGAAAGCTCTAGACCCAGCTGACCGGTTTCTATCCGAGGAAAGCTCTTCACAAGCAAGCAAGCAGCTTCTTGTCTTGCATGCGATATTAACCTTGGTAATGAGCCTTGTTCGATTTTTAGTGCAACTGGTGTCATAAGCTGGTCCGTGACGTAATCCTAGCGGCTCAACCCGTCAAAACGTTTCCCCCGTCTAGCCCCTGATCTTCCAGGAACTGAGTTGACGAGCTGCAACAAGGATTTGGATCTCATCTCGATCATAAAGCTGGTGCTGACTTTGAATAATAAAAGACGGTGGTTGGACAATTGGGAAGCGTCTTGTCTCGTGTGGGGAACGCCAATTCTGGAGCGACCCCCCCGCAATGTCCGCATATGAGCGTCATTGACGTCACATCTCCGGAGCTTTGTTCCAGAGCTCCTCTATGGAGTAAGCTCTTCGTTTTTTTCTCAGTTGTTTGCATCGCCATTATGAGGTGACACTGTATGTACGTCATTCCTTAGCTAACCGTAAACATTATTTTTTACTCTCAAAATGCCATCTTTAACCTTTCTTTTCCCCTCATTATCACAATTCTCATCTTCTCTCTCTCCCTTTCCATAATCACAATCTAAACTCACATCTCAATTCACCCTCACCCTCACCTCACAAATAATCCGACACAATGCTTCCTGCTCGCCCTCTCATCCGATCAAGCGTGCCTCGTGCCGCACGCGCGACTCGTGCTCCTCGTCGCCAAGTTCGCTTCCAGTCCACATCTTCCACCTCATCATCTTCGAGCAGCATGCACCTCGCATCAGGTATCGCTGGTGGTTTCGTCGGTTCAGCTCTCTTCTTCGGCCTCTACTCTTACACACCCGCTGGACGCGCCGTTTCAAGTGTGAACAAGGCCGCCATGGAGGCCCAGAAGAAGTATGATGCCGCTGCCAAGAAGCTCCAAGAAAAGACACCCGATGCCGACCAGGCCATCAACTACATCAAGGAGTACGCCTACTCATACGTTGGCTGGATCCCTGGTGGACGAGCCTACGTTGATGCTGCCTTCCAGGACTTGGAGAAGGTTCGCGAGAACAACAAGGACGAGGCCGACAAGCTCGTCAATGACGCCTACAAGCAATTCCAGGACTTGTCCAAGTCCGGTCTCAGCATGGAGACTGCCTCCAAGGCTTTCGATGTCCTTGCTGACCTCGGCAAGAAGATTGCTAACCTCGCTGGTGACGCCATCAGCGACATTATCGACAACCACCCTCAACTCAAGGAGAAGCTTGGCGGCAACGTCGATCAACTCAAGGAGCTCGGTGACAAGTACGGCCCCGAGGCCAAGAAGCAGGTTGACGAAACCTGGAAGCAGGTTAGGGATATCTTTGCCGGTGGCTTCAGCGTCAGCAGCATAGCCAAGGCCCGCAAGCTCATCGAGGAGAAGGTTGAGGAGATCAAGAAGCTCGGTGACAAGGCCTGGAAGAAGGGTATGGAGGAGGCCAAGCCCTATCTCGACAAGAACCCCAAGGTCAAGGAGCTTCTCGAGAAGAACGCCGATGCTCTGAAGCAGGGCAACGCCACCGAGGTCTTCAAGCGCGTCAAGTCCGCCGTCGACTCTGGTGACATGGGCGACCTGGAGAAGTACGTTAAGGACGCCACAGAGAAGGCCAAGTCCAAGGGCAACGACCTTACCGGCGGCTGGGTCGACATTGAGAAGTACCTCAAGGAGATCCCCAACGGAGGAGAGGTCATGGAGAAGCTTCAGCAGCTGAGCGAGGTTGCTGACAAGCACAAGGAGGAGGGTGAGAAGCTTTTCAAGGAGACCATCCAGGAGCTGCGACAAGTGTTGGAGAAGAAGTCCGAAAAGGCCCAGGAGATTGCTGGTGATGCCAAGCAGGACGCTAAGAAGGACGCCAACTAAAGGCACAGAATTGTACTCTAGTCTATGAATTCCCTAATGATATCCTAATACTTGATCAAAAGTTGAACACATAAAATCTCGACCCTTGCTTGGCATGTGAAATAATTTATAATAGCCAAATTTGCGAATAATGGATCAATCAACTTAACGAAGTGTATGGTGACATTTATAATTCATCTGGCCCGTAGTCAACGTTTCTCATATGATGCTCAAGCTATCGTCGTTAAGTTAATCGTTCATCCACCCACCAACAGTAAGAACACATGCATAACAAGTCATGTACGATGATAAACTCTTGAACGCTTTTATTTTCATCCCCAAACTCCTCATTCTAGATACTCAGTAGTTTACCCATATCAACACCGTTTCTACAAGAGTCCTTTGGCCTTGAGATCATCATGCGCCTTCTTCTGGCGGTCCCACTGCTTCTTCAAGCCCTTGAGCTGACTCTTGGGCACATCGCTCCCATCCTTCATCTTGGTGGGCATGCCCTGCTCATCCCAGGCGCTGTATCTCTCGTCGCCCTTGAACATATCCTCAGGTCTAACCTTGGCCTTTTCGCGAGCTTCTTGATCAGCTTTCTCGCGTGCAAGACGGGCCTCTTCCTTCTTTCGCGCCTTCTCAGCAGCTTGAGCGGCCTTCTCCTCGCGAGCAGCAATTAGTTCAGCGGCTGGGATGAACTTGATCAGAGAAGCTTGACCGTCGGGTCTGTCATCCAGGTACACGCCGAGATTTGTGAGATCCTCGTCACGAATGCGGTCAGTCAAGGCGAGAATAGCCTTCTTGGTGTCGGGGCTTTGGTTAGAAACAATACGGCGAAGCTCATCACGAAGCTTAGAGACGGCGCGAAGGTAAGGCATGGCCAATTGCTCAGGATCACGCGAGCCGCCAGCAGCGATTGACTCAAACTCAGCTGTTGGGTTTTGCTCAAGCAATGAAGAAATCTCTCCACTCTCAAGAGACAGAACAGAAACATCTGACTTGACCTTGGCAAAGGCATCGGCGAAAGGCTGCACGGCAGTCTTGGGCTCAACATCTGAGGCGATAACCGTCGCCCAGCCAAGACCCTCATATGGTGGCGAAGCATTAGAGTCAAGACCAAAGATACCAACGACCTTGGTGATCCATCGAGCAATAGACTCTAGGGCGACAAGGTCGGCGTCTTTGTTGTCTCTCAAGTGGACGTTGGCAGTGTTGACCAGCTTGAGGATCACAGACATGGCCTTTGGCGTGTCGAATGAGTTCGTCATGGCAGCCTCAAACTCCTGCTTGGCCTGCTCCAGCTCTGCCATAAGACCCTCACTTGACTTGCCATCGGCAGTCAGAGACAAGGATTTGACTCCATGTGAGATTCCGGCCTCGGCAAGCAATGCCTTAACGTTGATGAAGAAGTTCTGCGACATGTTAGCCGTGATCAAATACGAGCTGAGTCATACTTACGCTAATGGTTGATTCCCAGTTGTCAGCTTGCAATCTCATGTCGGGTGAGATTTCAACACCGTCGTTCCATCGGCCCATAAGGAACACAATTCGCATGCCTCGCGATGAGTAGGTTGTAGCAAGTGCATCCTGAATGGTCTGGAAGTTCTTGAGAGACTTGGACATCTTGGAACCAGAGATAGACAAGTGACCCATGTGAAGGAAGTAGTTGACCCATGTGTGTTCACCCTTACCATGCTCGCAGAAGTAAGCCTCGCTCTGTGCCAACTCGTTGTCATGATGAGGGAATGCAAGGTCGATACCACCGGAATGAATATCCATGATAGGTCCCAAAACTGATCCCGCCATCACAGAGCACCTGTAATCTTGATTAGCTCGTTTATCAATTGCCGTCAGATGGTTTGTACATACTCAATATGCCATCCAGGACGGCCATCCCCCCAAGGGCTGGGCCAGAAGGGTTCACCAGCCTTGGACTTCTTCCACAGAGCAAAATCACCGGGGTTCTTCTTTCCGCTGAGGCCCTTGGAAAGGGATCCCTCACCCTCTTCTTGGAGGGACTTGTCGTTTCGGTTGTCAGGGCGCAGTCGTGCGTAGGTGTTTCCAGCCTTCTCAAAGGCAGTGATGTCAAAGTAGACAGATCCCTCGGCCTCGTATGCGAATCCCTTGTCGACAATTGTTTTGACAAAGTCGGCAATTTGAGGAACGTACTCGGTGACACGAGTGATCACATCAGGTCGGAGGACATTCAGCGCATCCATATCGTCCATAAATAACTTCTCCATGCTCTGAGTCAGATCTGTGAACATAGTTTGATCCCGGGTATCGATAGTCTCCTTGTAAAGAGAGTCGAGATAGGGCAGCAGAATTTCGTCAGTACCAGGGAAGATCTCGCCCGAGGCAATGGCTTCAGCGGCAGCAGTCATGTTGCTAAGGTGCATCTTAACCTTGGCTTCGTCGTCTCCAGGCTTGCCCTCGCCAGAAATGGTACCACCTGAGAGCACATGTCCATATCCTGCGTCCCTTCGCTGGGCGTAGTTGGTCGTATCGATATCCTCTCCATCCTTTAGCAAAAGAGGGAGACTGCTCTTTGCGTAGGCGCGGAAAGCAGCTAGCGCAAGGTCACGAAGTTCATCCTTGGAGTAGTTCTTGTTCTTTTCGAGTTCGAGCAATCGTTGTCGTCGGGCCTTGATGATGATCTGTCGAGGTTTAGACAAGTCGCATAATGCCTAGCATGCTCTCTACCATACCTTGTCGTCAATGTCTGTAATATTCATGACAAAGTTGACCTCAAAGTCAAAGTAGTGCATCAGAATACGACGGATGATGTCTGTCGAGACATAGTTGCGAGCATGACCCAAGTGACTCTTGTCGTACACAGTAGGACCGCAAGCATACCAAGAGACCTTACCCTTCTCAATGGGAACAAAAGGCACAGGAGCGCCGGGCTTGAGCGAGTTGTAAAGCTTTAGCGACTCCATTGTGCTCGTGTTGGAGCTGGTTAGAGTCGAATACAGTCGATGGAGGGGTCGCTGTCGGGCTGAGAATGGAGTGGGGATTTTGGACCGAATTGGAAGACGTTGTCGCAAGAAATTCATCCAGACGCCAAAGACAAAGACGAATGGAAAAGAGTGAGAAAAGAAAAGAAGGAGAGGGAGGGTATCGTAAGAGGGAGAAAAGGAGGTGTATATATGCAAGGCTATGTAAAGAAGGGGACCTTGGAACAAGACAAATGTCTACAACACGAAGCTTTGAGTCACAGTTCAAAGGGAGAGAAAGACGCCATCAATCGGTTTTCCAAGCAAGGGCTTGAGCAAGCTACAGGGGAGCTACAGGGAAGCAGGGCCAAGGTCCCCGCGAGAACCCTCCAATAGTCTGATTGATAGTTCAATTTTAGCGTCGCATTTTATGCCCCTCACTAAATTTTTAGTGGAGCAAACGCTAATCGTTCAGCCTCGCCCGTATCTTTGGAAATATTTTCCTGCCTCGTCTGAAAATCCTCCTTCTACCAAAAGTTATATTCAATCTCAATAGATACGCCCGGACGCGCAATCGCATCAATGGTTCAACCGTCGCCGTTCCTCGAGCCAGGCACCACCACCTCTACTGGTGATCTGGCCATTGTTCTTCTTTCACGCGACAACCTTCAACCTGTCACACTCGAGGAGTCAACTGGCGCAGTTGATGGCTATCTTGAAGGCGCAACCCTTAACACACGATTCGGATCTTTTCCTCATTCAACTCTACTGAATATCCCATGGGGATCTCAAGTGCGCGCATCAAACGTTGATACTGGCTCAAGAGGACGAAAGCGCCGCCGAGAAGCGACTGACGACGATACACCAACAACGACTGGCCCTGATGAAGACAAACCCGCGAAAAAGGCTGTCGCTGCGGCAAGTGGCTTTATCCATATTCTTCGACCTACCCCCGAACTTTGGACGAGCAGTCTACCCCATAGAACTCAGGTCGTGTATACACCCGATTACAGCTACATCCTGCAGAGAATACGAGCGGTTCCCGGTACTCGTCTTATTGAAGCAGGCGCTGGCAGTGGTAGCTTCACACATGCCTCTGCACGAGCTGTATACAATGGGTATCCAAAAGACGACAGCGATCGGAAAGGAAAGGTCTTCAGCTTCGAGTATCATGAACCTCGATATCAGAAGATGCAGGAAGAGATCCACGAGCACAAGCTGGATGGTGTTGTACAACTGTCACACCGTGATGTCTACGGAGAGGGATTCAATGTGGATGGAAAATCTCCTTTGGCTACATCAGTCTTTCTTGATTTACCTGCGCCATGGGAAGCCCTTCACCATCTCTCTCGACAAAGGCCTGAAAAGCTGAAAAATGAAGAGAATTGGGTTTCACCCCTTGACCCAAAGAAAAGCGTTCATATCTGTACCTTCTCGCCCTGCATAGAGCAAGTCACACGGACTATTGAGGAGCTCCGACTACTGGGATGGACAGACATCGATATGGTCGAGATCTCCGCCCGACGAATTCACACTGTTCGTGAGCGAGTTGGAGCAAACCTTCCTGCTGAAAGGGGCAACGTTCAGGCGCCAGCAGATGTGAAGGAAGCCATGCAAAGACTCAAGGAGATTAATCGAAAGACTAAAGAGTTCCACAAGGTCGCTTTCAAGTCAACGAACACTGAAGATGACTCTTCAGCAATGGAAATCGATACTCCAAAGTCAGGCTCCTCCAAACCCAACGGAAAGGCTGCTGAAGAAGATGGAAAGCCCTGGATGATGGGAAATCTCTACCATAGACCCGAGACTGATCTCAAGACTCACACGTCATATCTCACCTTTGCTGTCCTGCCCAGAGAGTGGACAGAGGAGGATGAAGCAGCCGCTTTCGCAAAGTGGCCATGTGGAAAAGAGGGGGGAGTAATTGGAAGCCTCAACAGGCAGGCTCGCAAGCAACAGACACGGGAGAAGCTTGCAGCAAGGAAGAAGCAAAAGGAGGAAAATGATACCCAGAAAGAGGGAGCGGCCGAGGAGACAACAGAAACGCAATCATAAGGTGATCCGTCGATAAGCGGGTTGTAAGTTTACCATACCAACTTTTTCGAACCAATCTGCGCCTTGAGCGACCAATTGGGTGGTTACATTCTAGCCGTCCAGCATAGTGATTTCTACTCCAAATTGTGATATCAGTTCTCTCAACTACAAATACCTGATGCCTAAAGAGCCTCACTAGCATTATTATGTTCAAAGTTGTCCATTCGTGGTTCGAACTTGCGCCGCACGCAGTAGGCAGCTGACAAGGCGGGCTTGATTGAGGCCATGCTCTGTTTGCCAGATATGGAACCTCGCAGCTCTAGTCAAAGTGCAGCCCTTCAATTGGCAGATGCAGTGACACCTGTCCGACGCTTATAGCTTTCACAAATACGCCTTTCAGATGCTTTAACCAACTGCATGAATTATTTGCTCATTTAATACCCAATCGGGCGCAAACTTGCCTTGCCCTGATGGCCCACGGGTTCCTGGTGATGCCAGAGGTCGAATTTTGTGTTTCTGCTGCATGCAGGCTTCCTCTCGGCGCCCAGCGACAAGAATGAGGCTGTCGAGCAAGGAAACATACTGAGATGAAATGCGAACTTGGAGTTTTAAACCTGATGCAGACGTTCTTTTTCTCGAAGGGCTACCCCTGACTTATATCTGTTCGATGCATCCGTGTCTTTATCAGCTCGAACGTGTTCTAAAATTGGTAATCGACCGACGCATATTCACCACGGTGAGCGACAGACAATCACGCAAAGGATGCAACACTCAAAGCCCGCCCTGAAACAGATAGAGCCCTCATACAGAGGCTCTCGATGGTCGAAATGGTCCCTGCATAACTCAGGGCTTTACTATTACCGAGCTCGATATATATCATTAGAGGATATCTCATCAATACGGCCTACTGGCAGGGACTGGTTTGTTCCTAATATCCAAGGCGGATATATTCACTATGAGTACGCTGCCATTAACGAAACGGCAAGCCAGAGCTCTCCGAGTCAAGCTCCAGAGCTTTCAAGCTCTACCTCAACAGCACCAACGACCAGTGACCCGCCGGTTCCATTACAAGCAACATCTGAGCAAACGACTGACGAGCTTGTCGTTACCGAGGCGTTGCAGGATAATAGCATGTTGATGAGCGGCGCGCTACAGACAGAAGCCGATACGTCAGAAACAGTTGTTGTCGTATCAAGTTCCACTCAGCTCAAGCGGATGTCAACGACGTCCAAAAAGCAGAAGGATAAGAAGAAGCATGGAAAGAAGCTGGAGGTGGATAAGAGAAAGCAGGTTAGCAATAAGGCGAAGGTCAATAAATGGTTAGATGCTCTATGATGAGATGGCTCTCTTATATGTTAGGCAGGTGGTGATATCTGTGATTTCTCCGGAGTTTAGGATAATAATTATATTAATTGGGAGATACGACCGTTTAAATGAACTTCGATGAAGCTCAAGATATTGCTAGCTGAACAGAATATAGGCACTGTGCATCTATAAAACCCAGTAGGCCAAGCAGTTTGTTGCAGACTTGAGTATACTCTAGTGAGCTGAACACGGTTTATAAAGAACAACTACCATATACATAAACACTCTAGTCATTTGTATTTCGGTTGAGTTTCTCCAATTGTATTAAAAGACTTCGGACTGATCAATGACTGTGCCTAAGCAAGTGTACAAACTAACACAGTGCCACTTTCACTCACCAACTACCGGCCGGATCAACTCTTCTCCACCTCAACCCGCCCATTCGTCGCTTCAACCACCAAGCCTCGCCAATTTTTAAGATATACCAAGCTCCAGCTCAGCCTCGGCCTCCGATTACACGCGACACCTCGGATACATACCCACGCAGCCGCAATCATGACTTCCACAATCGGTATTCCTATCAAGCTTCTGAACGAAGCGCAGGTTCGTATTTCCTCGTCAAATGTCACCAAATAGCAAGCTAACTTTGCTTCTGCAGGGCCACATCGTTACCCTCGAAATCACCTCTGGTCAGACCTACCGCGGCAAGCTCCTCGATGGTACGCTTTTCCCCTCTCTCTATCCACTCCCGTTGATTCTTCGGGACAAAATTTAAAAGTCAGGATTTGCTAACATGGCATAGCTGAGGATAACATGAACGTCCAACTCAAGGATATCACCGTCACCGCTCGCGACGGCCGCGTCTCCCATCTCGACCAGGTCTACATCCGCGGCTCCCACGTGCGCTTCTTCATCGTCCCCGACATGCTTCGCAACGCGCCCATGTTCCGCAGCCGCAATGTTCGCGGCCGCGGTGTCGGTCTCGCTAGAGGTCGCGCGACTGTCAGCCGAGCGCGCGCGGGCGGTCGAGGAGGACGATAAACACCCTCGAAGGAGCAAGGACGAATAATAGAGAGAGACAAATGCAATGTTTTGGCGTTCAGGCTTATTTGGATGTTTCATGAAGCTTCAAACGAGGGGGTTATTTTTCTTGGTCAAAAATGAATCATAAGGAGAGACAGAAGGATACAGGCTTAGGTGTGATACCAGTCTAGATGTGGAGGATGCTGTTGCATTGACCTGAGGCTTAGCGAGGATGTATAACCTCGTGGCAGAGTGTGGGTTCTTTGAGATTGACTACATTACAAAAAAAGAGGCGTCTGTTGTTACGCCTGGTATCTCATCACCATCTATTATATCGTCTCAGGTGCTTCACTTCATTTTAATGTACAGGTTTCCCTTTTTATTTCATCCGTTCAAGAGCTTCTTGAGCCTTGGCCACGAGTTCTCGGACCTCGTTGATCTCATCCCCCTTTTGGTTTACAACCACTCGCTCTTGTGGTTTCTCAGTATTGGTGACAGCTGCAACGCTCTCTTCAACGCCTCGCAAAGATTTGCGTCCCTCCTCACGGACTTCGCCCTCCCAAAATGATCGCGCTGCATCCCACTTCTTCTGCAAACGGCTGGCACTCCATACCACTCCTAGTGCTGCGACAGCGCCGGCCTCGAATATGGAGAAGGAAGAGAGGTAGATGAGGACTCCGAGGGACGTGGTAAGACCTGAAGTAGCAAGGGATTGCACCACAAGTCGTTGAGCTAGAGCCTGCAGGGCAGGGACAGTCTCGTTTTGTAGATATCGTCGTGTAAAAGCGATATGACCAGGCCATTTGGGTAGCGCTGGGCGAGTGTGAACTGACACAAAGGGTTCCAGCTCTCCTGAGCCAAGTTGCTTTAGCTCAGGGTTTGCACCACTGACAGAGTGTGGTTGGGGATATTTCTGTTCAGCCTTTGCAGCTTGGGCAATCTGTCCAGCGAGATATACGAGTTCCCGCTCTGCCGTCGGTAGAAATCTTTGGTTCAACATTTCATTTGTAAGCATGGCAACATCGTCCACTCTCCAGAACAGCTGCCACCATCCCAGCTTACGCCATCTTCGTCCTGTAAAGGCTAAATCAAGCTCGTCCTGTAGCTCCGCGTGTGCTTTTTGTGACCATTCACCTACTGCTCGGTTTAGAGTAGGAGAGAAGGTAGGCTCTTGGCCAACAGGGGTCTCCTGGTATATGTGCTTAATTTCGCGACGGTTCTCAAGCTCGCATCTCGCCAAGATGTTATTTAGTAAAGAGGCAACCAATCCTCGGACTGCGGGTTTTGTGGTTTCGTCTGCTGAGCTGACGCCTGACTTGAGCCATGTTGTCAAGGCAGGGAGATTGCTGCTGAACCAAAGTCGCTCATACTCTATGGCGTTACTGGAGCTCTTGCGGAACAGTGACACGCCCTTGTCAGCGGCGAATACATTAACCATCTCGAAGGGTGCGTCGAGTTGCTTCGGGTCAACGCCTTTCAAGTCGACCACTTTCAGCACAGACTCCTCTCTTGCAGGCACTGGTACCGCTGTGACGTTGACAGCTCCCTTGAACCCATCACCTACTAGAATTGCACGGTGTACGGGGGTGGTCACTGGTGTTACTCGATCCTCGGCTGAGGGAATGCCAACCTTGGGAACGAGAACAGATTCCTCCACTTCGATAGCTCTCGTTTGCTCATCTCTGGCGAATTCGGGGAGATTTGTCTCCATGAATAACAGCTCCAGGTTGAGACTGTTCCATTCGGCGGACGAGACATTAACCTCACTGAGAAAACTCGATTTGGTGACGGTAAGAGTACTCCGTTGCTCCTCGGTAGATCGGATTCGAACAATAAGAGGGTTCTTCGGATCGTGATCCTTCAATTGGCGCTCCCAATCCTGCTCATCTTGCAACGGATCCGTCATGAGCATCCTCAATACATCTTTTGCCCTCTGTCCCGCATCGGAACCTGGTGCCAGCCCCAAAATTGCAACCCTCACAGCTTCCTGACCCGGTATTTGTCGCAGGCCTTGAAGTGCTAATTGTAACCTTGAAAGGTTGACTAGCGACGGTGCAAGCTTTTGAATATCTAGGAGGTGCTGTTCGAGCTCAGCACGGGGATTCGTCGGGTTTGTAGAGGCTGAAGCGAAGCGTTTGGCGAGGGCATCGCGACGGGTCCGTATTCGTGGGCGGGCAGATGTGATGGAGCAAAAGGGACATATTGAGGCACCGGGAAGCTTCGAGGACTGCAACAAGGCGCCTAATTTGCCTACACGAGGCAAACGGGCTCTTGATGAAGCCATTTATTTCCCTTGGGGCGAAAATGATTGGCGATGGCGAGGTTCAATTCTGTCAGTGATCGATTTGAAGACGGAGCTTGGTAGGGTACCTAGTCTAATCTAGTACGTAGTAGGTCAAACAGGGAA
>JABCQV010000544.1:0-11748 GCA_013186375.1 Fusarium aywerte | reverse complement strand
ATATATACCTCATATATATAGAGCATCTTATTCGTGTAGTTGCCCAATCATGTCAACTCTCCTTCCACTCCCAAACAGGACAGGCCCCCGCCCCGGGCATTAAAAGTGCGCCCTCTCTACAACAACCTATAGTAACTATTCGCATGACTTCATTCAAGCCTAATATTGCAAATCTAAATCAACACACAAAGAGAGATGGATCAAGAAATGGATAAAGCACGAATATTACTCGTTGGCTGTGGAGGAATTGGTTGCATGGCTGCCCTCAATCTTGAATTCGGAAATCGAGCTCAAGTCACAGCTGTATTGCGCTCAAGCTATGAGATAGTCAAAGAGCGAGGCTTCACTATCAACTCTGTCGATCACGGCCAAGTTCGTGGATTCAGACCAACTGAAAGTGGGTTAAGTTACACCATGACTGTGACTTACTCAACGCCTTGCTTCGCTTTACTTTGCTGACCGTGATACACAGTTCTATCAGCTGTACCTGATGTCTCCCAATCCGGCATCTCGCCCTTTGACTACATCATTTGTGCCACCAAAAACACCCCAGATGTATCTACTCCCGTGGCCGAATTAATTCGTCCTGCTGTTACGCCTGGTCATTCAACCATCTTGCTCCTCCAGAACGGGCTAAACATTCAAGTTCCCCTCTTTGAGGCATTCCCTGACAATGTCATCCTTTCGGGAATAAGTATTTGTGGCTCATCTGAGCCTGAATCCGGAACCATTGAGCACAATCTACACGATGAGCTGCGGATTGGACCCTTTCGAGACGTAGGCAATGCCAGTGAGCGAGCAAAGGATATTGTAGCCCGATACAATGCAGGAGGACGTTGTACTTGTCACTACGACACCACCGTCACATTCTCGCGATGGAAGAAGCTCCTTTACAATGCCGTATACAACCCTGTTGGTGCTCTAACAAACTTGGACACGGGCGATATACAACTTTGTCCTGGTCTTGTCGATGAGGTCGTACGCCCTGCCATGAAAGAGATCCAAGCTACTGCCGCTGCTTATGGGCAGGAGATTACAGACGAGATGATCGAGGCAACCATCACGACTGAGCCCATAGAGGCCCATGTTCCGCCAAGTATGTTGGTAGATGTCCGAAAGGTAGGTATCATTTTCTCCACTATCTCTGGTTTTGGCTACATAATCATCTTACACCCGAATTATTCGCTGACATATCTCCAGAGTCAATATATCGAGTTCGAAAACCTCATTGGGGAACCCCTTCGGTGTGCAAAGGCTCGACAGGTTGCGACTCCCATTCTGCAGAATCATTATTCACTAGCAAAAAGCTACCAATGGAAGCTCAAGAGCAAGAGAACAACTTGAGCAGCAGTAAAAGGAACACTTCTCGATTAAACTTAGCTCATCTTGCCAATACGAGTATCGAAAATTCGTGATAATTCTTTGGGAAGCCCTACAGAGTTGAAGAGGCTGCTGATGAATATTGTAACACGCTGGTCTAGTTGTTTCAAAGAGCTTGTGTGTACGCCTTCGAGACGTCTCCTCATATAGCGACTTAAATGGCTTGGTTCAAGTGGCTAGCCAGGTCACGAATATTTTTATACTTTTGAAAGAAGGCATAGTTCAAGCCTATTGAATCTAGATTTCAAGTTTAGTGGAGGCTGAAGGTGTTACTCTTCCCAGCCCGCCAACCTCCAAGACATGACCGCCAAGCTGTTGCTCACCAATGACCATCTCTCGGGGTGCGAGATAAAAGTGACTCGAGACGTCGTTTGAGAATCGTAACCAGGGCTCAATCGGACCTGGATCGTAGCATTATAAAGTTATACTATCATATATCCTGCACACCTTCCCACAGAACACACCCATGCTTACCCATCCCTTGCTTAATAAAAAACGTGCTCCAATTTCTCTCTCCAAGACGCCGAGATATTCTGCTTCATGTCTTTCCCTTCCCTTGCCCCCCTCCCCCTTGTACGCGCTGTCTATCGGATTGCGACGGCAAGGTGAGGTGATACTATCATTTCATGTCGTCTGTTGTACAATGCCAAACCGAGGCAGAAGAAGAAATCGTCATCGGGGCTTAGTCCTGGTTGACAGTTTGCTAAAACGTATTAGCTTCCCTCATTATTATTTTAGGTGGCCGTGAAATACTCACCACAAGCCAATCCATGCCCTCGTTCACACCGCTACCGTCGACTGCCGAACAGGCCATGATACTCCAGTTGCGATCGCGGAGCTCACCTAGACGCAGGGCCTCCGAGATCTCGCCCGCACCCTTGGCGCCTGGCTGATCCTGCTTGTTGGCAAACACCAGTAGCGCCGCATCCTTGAGCTCTTCCTCGTTCAGCATGGCCGAGAGTTCTTCCGAAGCCGTGTGTAATCGCTCGATATCGGTGGAATCCACGACAAAGATAACAGCTGCCGTGTTGGCATAGTAGCACCGCCAGTATGGTCGGATGCTTGTTTGGCCACCGAGATCCTGCAAAGTTGCCCGCATTAGTATCTACTGGTCGGCTTGGGAGCTAAGGGCGATCGAGGCTTTCGTACCCAGACGTTGAAGTTGAGATTCTTGTATGTGACTGATTCAACGTTGAAACCGATCGTGGGTATCGTTGTGACGACCTCGCCAACCTAGAATAACCGGTCAGTATGTATCGTATGAGCGCAGTATTCGAGGCAACGGACCTTGAGTCGGTACAACAATGTTGTCTTGCCTGCATTATCCTATGGTGCCGGCTCGTTAGCGTCTCGGGACAGACGACCGCTGGACAGACGTCATCCTACCAGGCCAAGGATCAATATTCTAATCTCCTTCTTCGAGAATAGTAGGTTAGAGAACCATGACATTGAGTTGCCCATGATGAATAAGTTGTGATGTTTTCTTTGGCGCTGGTGCTCCTGTGATATCTTATGCTGTTCGGTTCTGTCTTGCGACTCGTTTCGTGTAGATCTCGCTCGTCTCGTACTCGCTCCGGCTGAACAAAGAAGAGGACGTAGTGGTAGTTGGGACCGCAAAGTGTCGGTCAAGGTCAAGTTTGTTTATAGTTTGTCGTGTGTCTCGTGGAAACAGATCCAGCCTAATGTTTAGTAAGTCGGTCCAAAGTTTGGGATACGTAATTTAGAGATCCCCTTTTCTGGACCTGTAAGTTAATGCATCTGGGCCTTTGATGAACAAGTTGCTCTTTTTGGAGGCATGGGGTTGGTCCAAGCGCTTGACAAAATAAACTGGTCCACCTCAGCTCTGAACCCCTGTAATAGAAGGCTTTGTAGGTACTTTATCTGGACTTGGAGTATTGAAGTGTAGATGTTTCACGTATTCGCTATGTATCCTTTCAAAGTCAAAGACGAATTTACTCAACTTTTAGGGAACTCTCATTAGTTATGGCGAGCAACATTAAACTCTAGCATGTAATAGAAAATTATTGTAAAACTGACATGTTTCATCGCCGTTGAATTCCATTAAGCCACCCGAAGAGATGACAACCCCCTGGATGGTAGACACTCCGTGCGGAATGCTACAACATCGATCCTCTATAGAAATCCTCCTGAGGCATAGGCGTTTATCCAGATTAGTGATAAGAGCCGTCCATTTAAGCACAACTCTTCTAGGTCTTAGCAGATGCCTTGGAATAGTGCAAAAGAGAAGCCTTGCTAGCATGACGATTAAGAGTATTCATTTATCTGCCATCAGTTACTGCTCATTCATGTGAAAGATTTACAGGTCTCTCACGACAATAAGTCCTCTTAGACACATACCCCTGCTCCATCAAAGCTAATTTTGTCACGACTTCAACTTAGAAGAGTCACGAGCCAGAATCAAAAAACGCTTACCTCAGCATGATCGACAACCTAAACTTTCAACCTGAGGCACTTAGGCGCTCCTGGCTACGCCACAGTTTTTCACCGCCACACCCACAGACATCCCCCTCTAGGGCTTTACGCCCTCCCACTGCGAGCCAAATTCCAAAACTGCACCTTTTCAGATTCGATCACCATTTGGCAACGACTGACCGACCGACTCGACCATCAACGCCGTCACCATGCCGGTATGAACAGCCCCTATCTCTACGCCCTCGAAGCACGCACGCACGCTCTATCGCTTTCTTCATTATCGACGATGTCGCATCGACTGAATACCTGATTTTTAACCCGCCGCGTCACCGTCGATAATGAGGTTGATGATGTTGATCAAAAGGCTGCGATGCTTCGAGGACTTTGCTCGCACACCACCCGATCGCTAACACGTATTCTCCTACAGAGCCACAAGTCTTTCCGAACCAAGCAAAAGCTTGCCAAGGCGCAGAAGCAGAACCGCCCTGTGCCTCAGTGGATTCGCCTCCGAACTGGCAACACCATCCGGTGCGTTTAATTCCTTTCCTGCGCGACGACAACTCACGACTTCGCCGATCGCCCTCCCAGCAGACAAGAAGGAAGAACATTTGACTGACATCATTTGACAGCTACAACGCCAAGCGAAGGCACTGGCGCAAGACCCGCATCGGTATCTAAGCTGCTTCTTCTCAGCCGTTGTCCGCCCCCAGCACCCGACTTTTTCTCTCTTGGGCATGGTATCACGATGATGTTAAAGGAAGGGGATTGATTTGTTATGGCGTGAACTATGGGACCGTGTCGTAGCGCACGCGCACACACACGGTTGGGGATGGGCCGGTTGCCTGGTTTATCGATTATTGCGGTTACTGCATGTCACGGACGGTCATAGGGAAAAAGGAATGCAAAGATCTGATGCCCCCAAAAAAGAAACGGGCCTGAACTACATGGATGCTGTCCACTTCACCTGTGAACCGCAAAGCGAATAAGCTATTGTGCCGTCTTGTTGAGGGGCTGACCGTATACTCCAAGATGCATCACGCATTCTTGAAAATAGTCGAATCAACTCACGTCACGTCCTAAACTTGGAATTGCCATCATCGCCAGTAACTACGTCCTATGATTTGAGCCTTCTTTACGTCCTGTCACTTATTATATCATAGCGAGCATTTGCAATCCCAGAAACTTATGGCAAACGTGTATTAAAGTCCTGTCTTAGAATCGAAGTGACATTATATCTGCCCAACGATAAGGCTCTAGTTGGACCTGTCTTGCGATGGAACTACGTCGAGAGTTACATCATGTAGAAAGCAGTGCTGAACAAGCCTTCTTCGTCGTTCACGCATGCCAAAAACATGACCCAAGCAAACCGAAAAACCAAACTCTAACGCCCAAATGCGGTCCTTGTGACTCATAAAATCCATACGGTTCAGGACTGCACCATCGCAGTATGTGAGAACCTATGGCAAACCATTGGAGAATCGAGGTGACAGGACCTCCGAGACTCCCCAACTTTGTTCCGTAGCAGAACCAAAATATTTTTAGCGATCCTCGGCCCACTCGTTCTCACGGCGGATCTGCTCCTCCTCCTCGGGAGTAAAATCGTTGGTGATGTTGAAGGTCTTGCGGATCTCCTCTGGTGACTTGCCCTTGATCATGTTGGCGACAGTCTTGCATCCGACGTCCAGAAGGGGCTTGATGTCGAGATAGTTGGAAGCCTATCGTCGCATGTTAGCATCTTGTCTCTTCTGATATGATGAAAAGTGAAACGTACGAGGATGATCTCGAAGAGCATCTCCTGATCGACCTGCATGAACTTCTGGTCCCACTCCTCGATGTCGGTGGTCTTCTTACGAGCGTCGGATTCGTCATCTTGAGCCTGGGGAGGGTCGTTTCGGTGGTGGTCGCACCACTCAATAACCTTGCGCAGGACAGCCTCGTTGACCTAAATGATGACATGTCAGAGATGATGGACAGCGAACAATGATAGCGCTGACATACGTTGGGAATGGGAATAGGGTTGCTCTGGGTGATGGACTCGTCGCCAACATCCTCAAGCATGTTCTTGATCAGCATTGATCGCTCAGCGACAACGCGGTCTGTAGATATTGTTAGCAGGCTGATGAGCAGAAACGTCACACAGTGGCGTTAACTTACCGACTTCTATGTTGGCGCTATCGTTGGAGGCCAGCCAGACCTTCTGAACAGATGTAGACTCAGACATCGTGAATGCGGTTGTGTTATAGTCTAGAGAATCTGGTGGTGTGAGCGCAAGATTCGGGGGCTTGTAGAAGCAAGTATAGTATGTTGGTTGGTGATGGTTTGGGGGGTGATGATGGAAGTTGGAGGAAGTGAGGTAAAGTTAGGTAACCGACATGCTAACCAATCTCTGAGGGGCGGGGTCCAGCGGGCTGAGCGTGGGGCTGAGTTTCTGACCAAACGACGTACCTTTTGGTGCAGGGCTGCGATTTGAACTCGAGGGACCCTTTATTTTAATTGGAGCTGAGTAAGATAGGCGGCACCTAGCTGATGATGGTAGAGAGTATCAAATGGATTGATTTGTGACAGAAGGTAGGAGTTGATAATCGGTAAGCTTGATGGTGTTTGTGTTGACGTTTCTGAATGTGTTCGAGGGAAAGATTCGCTGTTTGGGTGGAGGAGAGTCGGTGCTTTATACTGGAAATCAGAAAGTCTGTTGCTGGCAGTGCTGTGGGGTTGAAGCCTGCTGCTGCCTTCAGAGAATCACCTCAAGGAACTCAAAGGAGTCAGACTTTATGCAGAGCAAGGCAGGTACGGGTCTCTGCGCTAGGAATTTCAGGTAGACAGACAAAAATATGTTAAACTCGGTTAACGTGCGCGAATAAAGAAAATACTATTTCGAGATTTTGATGTTTAAAGTTCAAAAAGAAGGGCCTTGTTCTATTCGTTGCCTCGTGAGAGCGGGTAGTTACAGCGTGCTACCAAGCGCCATTACTCTCTGTGCGCCACGCTTGCTTCGTGCATGTCCCATATGCAGACCTTGAGCTTAACCAATTGCCAATGCTCAAAGAATTTAAAAGGTTGTGCATTTGTGCAAAGTGCACAAACATAGACCAAAGGCTGCAAGTGAACTCCTGCCATGACGTATTATTAACAACAGACTCCAACGGAATTTGCACATCTACCTATCTTTCCTATACTAAATACACCTGTAGCATAATCACCTAAGCAATTTATCATCTTAGAGTAGCTTTTTTCTAAATGTGTATCTTTAATTTGAAAATAGAGACGACAGAAAACGTTGATGCTTACTAAATACAAAACAGCTGCAGCAGGCATCCAACTGATTTTCGAGACTATTGCTTTGTTACCACCACAGTTAGACCAGCCCACAAAGGCATTCTTGGAAGTGATACACCATCATTCTTTGTTATATCTTCTAGACTGAGAGTAAGTCTGATTATCCGACGCCTTATCAAGACCAAACGTGCCGCAGACAGTAGTTATGGCTAGAGCTAACTCATGCACTTTGACGGTGTTGATGGTATACTAGTCAGGCCACCCCAAGCTTCGCTGCACCAGTAACTTCAGCGAAACGAGGAAGAACGTCAAAGGGTAAATACGGCTGGAGCTGAGTCACAGAATACTCGAGGAGAATAAAACTGGAAAAGCATGAGCAGGAAAAGAAAACCTTTCTGTTATTGTGGAATATCTATATTTAGATATTGATATGCCTCTAAAGTTTAGTGAAAACGCTCTCAAACTATCGGACTTAGAGTATCTAACTCAATCCTCAGTCATCAAACCATAGGTATGTTATACTACGTTCACAATAAACAGACCTTTGTATGACAAACTTAGACAAGACTAAAACTTAAAAGTTGAAATATTATGGGCGGACGCATCTTAGGAGTTTCTATGTTTGGCCAGGGGCAAGGGAGAGACGGTCTTGTGAAGTCTGAGTACCAAATGACTTCAAGACACCATTATCATGAAGACAAGTACGAGGCCAGAAATGATAGATCAAAGTCGAGTCCTTATCCATCCCTTGTCTCAGAACACTTTTTGTTGGGATTTTCGAGATACCATTCGATGTTCATAAACAAAAGCTTGACTTAGTGCAAGGGGTAGTACCTCTGATCTTGACATCTTTCAGTATCAGGAGGGCAATATTGCCACACGCAAATTTTGAGCGTATACAGGCGCAGACACCGTCAGGTTGTGTACTCACGCAGCCGAACCTTTGTCGAAGTATTAGCACCAAAAGCAATAACAGGATTGCCCGACTCGTGAAGATTGACAAAGAATAGAGGCGGTATTGCGAGTCAAATGGTGATGTGCAGAGCCATATCGTGCGACAAAGGCGGTAATGGCTTATCCATCTTCAAAACAAACGCCATTCAAGAGATGAGACCGAGTAATTGAGCCCATGTTTCCCGTCATTCCACAAGATAGAGGGTGGCTGATGGATTTCATGGAAGACACATGAATGTTAGACGCAGCGATAGGACGACATGCACACGATTAGCCCTCGCTGAAGACACGGACAGCAGGCATTGTAGTACGGTAGTATCCGTACTCGGGCTCGCTCGAGCACTTCATGGATGTTGTCTTGCAGGAGGGAGGATCGTGCGACTCGTTTGCCCTACGTGGCTGGGCGTTGAACGATTCGCGGGGCGGGAAGATAGGAGACTAAGTTAACCAACACGTGTTTAGATGGAGGCCTGCACCGGTAATAGACAAAAACAGGCCATGCCATCAATATATGGTAATTAAGTCATGATGGGGTAAATAGGACATGGTGCAATTAATTCTTCTCCAGTTGCAAGATTACCATCGTCACGGTAATTGCTCAATGTTGGTGGCTGTCAACCAACGAATAAACAGCCACGGCTCTTCGATCTTTGATTGCAACGGGCCTAGTGCCAGTCATGATGAATTGGAGCTCCATGCCATTCATCCACACAGCTCAGAGCTCAGAGCTTACCGTTGGATTGCTTACATCTTCTGGCGTTAAACTTTTGGTGCCGTAGCACCTTATTGTGTTTCGGATCTTGATAAAGAATATGCATGTTTCTCGATAGGTCTCAGCCATGTTCAGCAACTTATCAATGCTCAACACTTTACATGCAAGACAATTGCATTAATTACCTACCCGACACTTAGCAGTCCAACTTCAGGAGGTCCCCAGAGATCGCCTCCCCCTGTCTTGGCCTGTTCTGTCCCGTTCGTCAAGTCCAGGTCAGGGAGCCCCTAAAATAAAAAAAAAAGCTTCTAGCGGACCTCGAGTGCCCCGTCAAGCCCGTTCACCTCATCATCCCTTCCCCTAGTCGTAGCCAAGGCCCCATCGGATTCAGCTAGCGCTACCCATCCCGGGACGCGGCGTCTTCTCCCACTGGTCACGTTGTAAGCTGGCGCTTGCCCTTGGCCTGAAATGTTTCCCCTGGGCCCCCCATGCGTCGAGCTTCTCTATGCTGATCCATGATGAGATTTAATCCTTGATCCATGAAAGGCATGAGGTGAGTCGAGGTGTGGTGACACCCTTGAGGTGCTGCACCCTATCAGTGGGGGGCGGGCGTCACTTTCAGAGGTTCCATGATTTAAACTTGACCTGAATTTCGAGCTCCATACCTCACCTTTACCTACACCTGGACTTACACTCCCACCTACATCATTCACCCATCTTCCTCCCCATTTCTTGTTTTTATTCATTGTCTATCTTTCTCCTCGTCCACCTTTTCAGCGTTGGGGCCGTGTCTTGAATATACATCAACCTAATAGACGATCTACCTTTCTCCATCCTCGAAGACGGCAGCTGCAGGACCACGTCCATACTCTGCGCATACGATACGATTGCTGTTTGCTTCACCTTAATTAAGTCTTCTGTATTCAAGGCCGACCCGATTCTCGAGCTGCCTCCCCACCTTCGGAACTGCGACACTCTTGCGCCAGCTATCGAATCGACTCAAGCGCATTGCAAGTCGACGATCTCGCCTCGCCCCGGCCTGCTTTCTGCGGATGCTCGATGCCTTTGCGCCTTGATACTAAGCTCATGCTTTCCTTTTCGACTTCCCACTGCTAAGACCAACTATGTGGCGGCGCACATATCTTACTCTCGTCCTTATTAGGCTGTGGTTTGCGCTCTCACCCAGCTATTTACATCCCGACGAGAACTTTCAAGGCCCTGAGGTCATCGCTGGTATGTTGTTTGGTCCCAGAAGTTCAGGATCTATAGCGCATAGCAGGGCGCTTTCTCAAGTTCCAGCGCTACAGTTCAGATGCGCTTGCAAATCTACATACCACTCTTGTGCTGTTACGAATCCAGTCACTAATTGTTGCAATCAGGGCAAATCTTTAGCTATCCCGTTCGTCACACGTGGGAATTCACAAGCGAAAATCCTGTGCGAAGCGTCTTCCCGTTATGGCCTGTATATGGTCTCCCTATGCTCCTTCTTCGGTGGCTATGGATCGGCAACGGACAAGACGGCGAGATACCACCTATTGCGGTTTTCTGGACTTTGCGCGTTCTCATGTTTGCCATCAGCTTCGTTCTTGAAGACTGGGCGTTGCACGAGTTAATTCCGTCACCGAGGCACCGCCGTGTTGCCGTTCTCCTCGTCGCATCGTCCTACGTGACCTGGACCTACCAGACACACACTTTCTCCAACTCAGTAGAAACACTTGTTGTTGCGTGGAGTCTTGTTCTGATCCAGCGAGTCGCTGATCCACGGGTTCGTTACTAACACACCATCACCACCATTAACAGGGATATCAGCTGACAAAAATCCACCCACAGCAACGGTCATGTGTTTTATCTGCCACAGTACTTGGAATAGTTGCAGTATTTGGCGTGTTTAACCGAATCACATTTCCGGCGTTTCTGGTTGTCCCAGGTCTTCGATTGCTCCCAGTCTTTTGGAAGAGGTGAGTCACCTATTTGCGCTTGGCGGGGAATACATGCACATGCTAATAAATTGAAGGCCTACTTCTCTCATATGCTTAACCTTGGCTGCAGCAGTGACAACTGTCATCGCAGTCGGTCTGGACACCGCATTCTACCTGCCAGACTCTGTCACATGGACCGACTTGATCCATAGACCAGTAATTACCCCTCTTAACAACTTCAAGTACAACTCAGCGACCGAGAATCTGGCCCAACATGGACTTCATCCTTGGTACCAGCATTTGGTGGGGAACCTGCCGTTGTTGCTGGGCCCAGCTGCTGCGTTGCTGGTAGTCAAACCCAACCTCTCTATTCGTCTCTGGTCCGCAGTGTCTGGGCTGGTTGTTTTATCGGCGTTCCAGCATCAAGAAGCGAGATTTCTGCTACCGACAGTACCGCTATTTCTGTCATCGATCCGAATGCCTCGAAACCAAACAGTACTGTACATCTTTACAGCAGTTTGGATCGGCTTTAACCTTGTCCTCGGTTCATTGATGGGCATCTACCACCAAGGAGGTGTGGTGCCGGGGCAAGTCTTCTTGAGTCAGCAACCAGATGCCACCCAGGCGATCTGGTGGAAGACTTATACACCGCCAATCTGGCTTCTTAATGGAAAGAATGAATTCTTGACGACTCGAGACGTTATGGGTCTCAAGGGTGAGTTGCTCCTTGAGCAACTAAGCCAACTCGCTACATGCGACACTCCAGCCGACAGGCGAAACCAGGAGTATCTGAAGGAGAAAAACGGCACATATCTGATTGCTCCAGCATCAGCGACGTGGCTGGACCCTTACTTGTCTAACAAGGGCCTGGAGGGGCTACGGTTTAGAGAGGTTTGGCGTTACAGAAAACACTTGAACCTAGATGATTTGGACTTTGGCGACGATGGCGTTTGGGACACCCTGGCCAGGGTAATTGGGCGACGAGGGCTTGTCGCCTGGAGGGTAACAAAAAGCTGCCCAAGCTAAAAAAAAAAAAAAAAAAAAAAAATAAAAATAAAAAAAGAAAAAAGAAAA
>JABCQV010000541.1:0-42691 GCA_013186375.1 Fusarium aywerte | reverse complement strand
GGGGGCGACCGCCGGGTGGATCTTCAGTAATGAATTGGTGATGAATCTGACTAAGCAAGTTGTAGCTGAAGTTACAGCGGGTAGAGTGGGGAGGAGGAGGGGCATCGCGGGGGAGTCAAGTTTCGCTGATGTCACTGCGAAAAGCGTGACGATGGGGATAGCGAAAGAAAGGATATTGGTAAGATTATTACTGCTGACATACTTTGTATTGATAGGTACTTAGTTATAGCGTTGATTGTCATTTTACCTAAGGCAACTTAGATATATACAAAGAAGTTGGAAACTCAATAGCTCGAGGTAGGTACAACCTGCTTAATGATACTTGCAACCACAACTTTCACAGAAACTCACACTGGCACATTACATGGATAGGTGAGTGTTATAAAGACCTATCTAAGCATCTTTTTACTTATCCATTGCTTCTCGATTTGTGCTCTACTCAGGTCTCGATTTAATAATAGTCCTTTTCTGAATGGAAATTTCAATTGATCTCCTATCCAAAATAGGTATCTATTCAATGTCAATCACACTCTGAGCCATTACGAAGGGCAAGAGCGGCCATCAGCCAATAACTGACATGTGTCCCGATAGGTATCTATATTCTTCGGTATCTACCTCTTAACAGGTATTAATAAACAAATTAGTAAGTGCCTAGATGCGTTGCGAGAATGTCAATAGGGATCGACGAAAAGTGACTTGCCCCTCCCTATGGTAGGTGCCTTACTTGACTGATAGTATAGCGGGGTTTGTCACTCAAACGTAATCCATCCATCTCAACACCAAAAACAAGTTTCGAGATACTCCATTTTCTCTCATCCTTCTCCTTCATATATATTTCTACCACATCCCTTTTTATGCTTTACTCATTTATTGGCATGCTTTTGATGTGTGGGCAATAAAAAGCTGCTTCTTCCTGCTACTTCAACGTCATTTCTCTGGCATTGAGCTTGGTCTGTTTAACGCCGTCATCACAGGCTGTATTCACCGTCAGACCATCTTCCTACCCACCACTTGAGTAATAGTGCTAACATAAGACAAGCATTCTCACACTGCTTCACGCACTTCTGAGGATTTTCTCGATTTTCCGGACCAGGCCCCAAGTCTTCCGCTTAGTCTTTACCATTGAGCTTTGAATCATGTCGACCCCCCGTGTTTTCCTTATTCGCCACGGCGAGACAGAGTGGTCGCTTGACGGTCGTCATACTGGCCTGACTGATATCCCTCTTACTGCCACCGGCGAGAAGCGTGTTAGAGCAACAGGAAAGGCTCTTGTTGGCCCAGATCGTCTTATTTCTCCCAAGAAGATCGCTCACATGTGAGTCATATTTCCTTACTCTTCTGTCATTTGGTTCAAGCACCAAGTTCCAGGTTTCTTTATACACAATAGAAACATCAGCTGAATCGTGACCTTACCCATACGTTTCATGGGGACGCCGATGCCCCCCGTGGCTATTGTTGCTTGTTCTTGGCCATCAATATCATTACTCTGGCTGAGGCCAAGCTGATGTATCTCATAGCTATGTATCCCCACGAAAACGCGCTCAACGCACATTCGAACTACTGAATATTGGGCTGAATCGTCCTCTTCCCTGGACACCACACGGCGCCCCTGATGGGACTGGCCTGCAGTGCGAGGCCGAGGTAGAAGTAACAGAGTATATCCGGGAATGGGACTATGGTGACTACGAAGGCATCACATCACCCGATATCCGCAAGATCAGAGCTGAACAGGGAATTAAGGGATCCTGGGACATCTGGAAGGACGGTTGTCCAGGCGGAGAGTAAGTACCAGCCTAACCCGTCCTACCCTATACCATTTCCTGATCTCTCATTAACAACCTTCTCAATCTAACACTACTATTAGGAGCCCTCACGATGTTACCAGGAGGCTCGACCAGTTGATTGAAGAGATTCGAGAGAAATGGCATAAGCCATCCATGGACAAAGGGAGCGACCAATGTGGTGACGTCTTACTCGTCGCCCATGGACACATCCTCCGTGCTTTTGCCATGAGATGGGCCGGCTACGCTTTATCTGAAGGTCCAACCTTTTTGCTGGAAGCCGGCGGTGTCGGAACTTTGAGGCAAGTTGTAACATGACGGTCGCTTTACACACCGACTTTGCTAACACGATTCAAGTTATGAACACCATAGAATTGAGGAACCAGCTCTCTTGCTGGGCGGTGCCTTTGTGGTTGAACTTGATGGCCAAGACAAGTAGCCACTGCTCTGCAACAAATTTCTTGATGCCTTACCCTTGATGATTTATTAGACTATATAATTAGTTATTTAATCAACATGCTTCCCAGATCGCGCCACCAGTTGAGCCAAGTCACCCTAGCCCAGGGATGGCGATACATAATTTCCCAACGATCAGACCCTAATCTGATATTGCATCAGTTATTACACCACCAACAGGTGTTTCAATAATCGAAGCTGAGCTCGCACAGACAGCTACAGGTCTCACGAGAGAGACCTGGCTTACACTGACGTTTTTCGACGGAAATGACTAAACCTCCGTCCGGCGTCACCGCCTTCAACAATCGAAAGTGTTTAACCCCTAGTTTAGCAGTATTAAACCGAATGTCTCTTAGTGAGGAAGGGCGTGTAGCGAAGCGCCATAATAGCACAACGCCTCGTCGCACAACTCAGTCGACCCCATGCATGAGTGCTCTGGAAGCACGGATGAGGCTGAAAAGGGCGGTACGCACATGATGCCCCTCACTCAGTCCCAGACACCGGATCGCGCCGCACCGGTCGAGCCAGTGCCTCCCTTCCTGTAACTCATCAACTCAAAGACGTCATGGCTAATTTCGCATAGCGCAGTCCAAGCTCGTCGAGTAATGTGCCAAGCATAGTTTACGGCCTCCCTTGACAGTGAAAGTGTCTTAGCTATCCCCGGATGAAGAATGCAATACCTGCACACCGCATCATCAACAAACTTTCTCGGCTGACTACAAGAGCGGGACGGGACGGTCCAGCTGATAGAAGGGTGTGAAGGAGATGCTCGAAGGGGAGGTTATTCGGATATGGACTCGGTCTGTGTAAGTTAACAGAGCGAAGATTATGCTACACCCGCCGGACTTGGTAGTAGCCTACGGGCATACACGGCCGTGTTTCTAAGTTTCTGGACTGCAATTGGGTTTAAATTGTGAGATTGAGTGCAGATGTTCATTCCAGTCCCAGATGGTGATGTACTAGCAAGTACCTATGTAATCGGTAAAGGCGCTGGCTAATATTCACGTGGTTCCAACGAGAACGATATGCTACTGTTTGCATAGCCTGAAATACACGGCACAGCACTGAGTTTCCAAAGCGTATTGAGATCAATTGACTGGCTATAACGAAGCGGTATGCTGTAACAGTCAAACTTCTGAGCTGCGCCCACAAACGAGGCATTAGCGATATGGTACAGCTGAACGGAGAAGATCTCATGCTTTGGATGGCGTAGTGTTCAAAGTCGTACGCGACTACTAGTTGACTAGAGCTTCGACGCCCTGGCGATAAATACTTGCTTGGTCATGGAATGACCCTTGTTCTCCCCATGGCTATGGCCGTGGCCTTCACCGTGCTCGCGTTTGTCACCGGAGTGCTCACTATGATGTCCATGTCCATGTCCGTGACCGTGGCCCAGCGGATCTTTAAATGAAATGGGCTCCGGAAGTTCTTGGTAGGCAAAGTCGGTAAGACCAGCGTCCTCGAACATCTTCTTGATTTGATCCTCTACAAAGCCATGGTGTGCGATACCACGCTTTGCAGCCTCTCTGGGATCTATCTTGTGGGCGACGAAATCGATGATAAAGAGCACGCCTCCAGGCCTGAGACGCTCAGCCAGTCTCTTTGACGCCAGATCAGGTTTGTCGAAGTGATGAAATCCAAGTCCTACGCCTGCGACATCGAAGTCAAAGAATTTGGCGTCTGTAAAGGCCGCAGGAGAGGCATCTGTAGGATCAGCCAAGTTGCCCTGATAGGCCCGTCGAGAAGAACCCTGCATCTTGTTAGGACAGTTTACTATGCCTGGAGACTCGAAAAGCAAGCCAACAGCCTTGTACTCTCGCTCCATTGAGGGATACCACTGACTTGTTTTTGAGCTTGGGCATTATACACACCAACCATATCCTCAGAAAGGTCGATGCCAATAGCCTCACTCGTATGCTGTGCAAACACCTGTAACGCATCATTAGTCTTGACTCGATCTTGGAAAAGAAATGCTCACTCTTGACAGCATGCCAGTACCACACGCGTAGTCCAGCAATCTGCCGCCTTGCTTAACGCCAATGAACGAGACCCTCTCCTGGATACTGCGCTCTAACTGCACGATCGCATCCGCGTTGCGTTGGTCGTACTCGTTGGCGATCTTGCTATAATTTCACCGCATTAGCGATGAACTGCACCAAGCCGCGCAGCACAGCGCGGCACCGCATGGATAACGACCATGCCATGATTTGCCGTGGAGTGCTAGCGTCAAACACAACAAGTGACTGCTAAAGGGAAAGGCATCCGATACTCATCGACATGACCTGGTCAATCCAATACTTCAAAGATATTTACGTACCCAAAGTAAGCTTGATTCTCGGATACGATATCGGTCATGGTGATAAGGTCGTTGCTGGTGCCAAACGTAACAGAGGCCAAGTTGTACAAGAAGATAAACAGGTACTGTCTCATAGAGCAAACGTGTGCTGATCAAGAGCCCGGGATGTGGTTTCACAGAGAGCCAGATTTGGTCTTTGTCTTGTTAGACAAACATCTGTTGTCTGCTCAGTTTAGCCATCTTATACAAAACGAAGCGGGGAGTTTTCGGGGAGTTACTTGGTGTCGCAGACTTTTATGAGGATATGCCCGCGATCCAATGTTGACAACAAAGAAAAAGGCCCCGCATTTGAACTCTCCGAGAGTTGGACTCAGGGCGGCTGCAGTGCCCTATGCCGAGACGAGTGAAAGAACACTTAGTGTTCTTTATGTACCTGCCTGGAACTACTGTACAGCTAAGTACAATATCATGCTGTGCAATGGCGCACCTAATAGTAGCTGGAACGTTCGATTCATCCCTCATCTCCCCTCAACTTGTCACGTTATGATTTGTACAACATTCACAAATTCGTCGCAAAAAAACGTGGTCGCCTTGAGCACGCCCGACTTGATCAGTTGAATGGATGCAGAGACGGCTGCCCCAGGTCAGAATCGAGTTGCGTATGATCCTTAATCCTGCGGCTACACGGGCGTGCCGGTTCGCCAACGGTTGATGGTGCAACGAATGTAGGAATGGGACAGCAAGAAGTGTAACCCATACAGGCGCAACAGTAAGATAGTTACGTCCGGAAAGTAGTCGTACGGAGGTAGCTTGCATTAACAATACCAGCCCTGGAGCTTCGTTTGCGCACAGCGCCCTGCGGCCGTTAATTCCACAAGAGGTATGAGAGGACTCCTGGCTTTGTGAGCCTTGACATGCGCAAAGCCCGAAGAGAAAAAAAGGGCGGGGTTTCAACATGGCCAACGCTGATCACTGAGTCTGCAAGGGATGGATGATGCCAACTCAATTGTTCTTTATTAGGCGGCGAGTTGGTGCATCTCAGGTCTGCGAACGTGCATCGATGTCCATCCCCTTGCTTTGCGTGTCAGATAGAGCTAGCTAGTCGCCCCTTCGTAGGCAGCATGGGTCTATCGTTGCGTATGAGTGCCCATCCAGTGAGGCCGGTCCGTACCTAGCCGGGGTAAGCCACTGAAAAGCAAGTGAGCGAAAGGGTTACGTAGAGAAAATAAGAAAGTGAAAGGGGATATGCCAGATCTTCCACCTCATCCTGGTAATATCACTACATTCGATGTTTCAATATTCTTAGCTACCACGCACTCCTCAGCGTTCGGCACTACCCTCACTGAAGTATGTACCTAAGCGTGGGTTCTTGCCCAGGTGGGCTGGCACAGACCACCATATGCTGCTTCCGATCATATTGTACCTGTGTCGGGAGCGCAGTCCTCAAATCGAGCAGCATCACTGCAATGGAACCCTTAGACACGCGTTGCAAAAGGCAAACCGCGAGGGGCGCTCAGCAAAGCAAGCATGTTTCTGGGGCGTGTTTTCGCGCAAGGGGGGCCTTCTCCTCATACAATGACACGGCAGACAGGCCAACGCGCACTCTTCAGCCTGCAGGTTGCCGTGCATGTAGGCGAGGTCTCGTGGTGCGGGAGAGTACCTGTACGCAGCATTGGTCTTGCTTTTCGCAGTGCTGTTTCTTGATTAATTATCAGATTAGATTAAGAGTTGTGGATAGAACCAAATTGATGCAATTGACAGGCGACATGTTCCTTTGCCGACTGGGGACTTAGCAAGGGGCTGGCTGACTGCGGGTTCTCTTCCAATGTTGGAAAAGGGATTGTTTCGTGTACCCCTGTAAGCTCGCACTGTACTGTCGATGCGATACAGTACATACCTACCCATGATGCTGGCGGCGTAGGATGACATGCAGCCCGGGATGGCGTAAGGTGGCCAGCGACCGTGCCGCGCCGTGAAATTGCGACGTGGCAGACTTTGATGGATGGATGCAGCTGCAACCGCCGTTGACCCTTACACTTGTTTTCTGGTTTCCCTTTGCTTTTTCCTTTTTTCCCCCCCTCTCTTTTTTTTTTTTTTTGTCTTGCTTACTGTACTGTCTCAAATTCATTCTGCACGCAATACTTTTGGCGGCCCGCCAACCAGATATTTGGGACATGCCTCCTTAAAAAAGAAAAGAAAAGACGATGTTTGAACTTTTTAGTCCTTTTCTTTTTTTTCTTTTTTGTCTTTCTAAAAAAGGAAAAACAAAAACAAAACAAAAATTCAACCAACCCCTCTTCCTGTCGATGTCGCAAGTCGACATGAATCGAAGCCATGATACGGTAGCCTTGCCTGTCTTATTAAGGTATGGCGGCCCGACCATTAAAGCCACGGCACCCGAGTAAAACTGGGACTCATTGCGGGAGACATGCAGTCTACCCGAACTCGCAAGGGTCTTCCGCATAAGCTTCATCTCACGTGATATTAGCTCGACGTGTGCGATTGGCGGACCGGGCCTTGCCTGAGCCAGGCCATTCGAAGTGGGCCCTTGAAATGGAGCTCAGATTATGACAAGCGAGCATGGCGTGGTTCAAGCCGCTATCCAATGTCAATCTTGACACCATCCCCAGGTTTTTGGAGGCATGAAATAGTAAATAGTACTGCAGTGCTGTAGAGTTGATAGGATGAAAAACATAAAGTGTCGGTATGGTGCGGTGTGATCGATGTTGGTTGTAGCGTATGACTGTTGCTGCAACATCATACACCGATATCAATTGGTGCGTCGATCTTGGTCTTCCTTGACGATATTTGTACAGTACAGTGCTGTGGAGAGAATGTCTCATTAGTTGGTTAGTTTTTTGATGTACTGAGAGACTGTCGAACAGATCCGGTCAGCATCAGCCATTCGTTTTACTTTGGCCTAAATACGATGTGATGAAGCATGAGGCACGCATCACTGCCATGTCATGGTCGTGCACCAACTTAGCAAAATACCAAAGCATTGCTGCCGAGGTCAGCGTTCCTTGCTCCCCTTACCGGATGATATCGCCATTTTGCTTCCAATGACAAGGCTAGCCATAGATCAATGTCTTTCAAGCTATATTTCCTGCGTCTAATCCTTGGATATGATATGTTAGCATTGCTCTTCTTGCATTGCAGCACACGACTACCTATTCTGATAGCAATGGCTCTAGTCTGTTGCTGATGGGCCAACTGCAAGCGGCGATACAACTATTGGTTGTACGGAGTTCGCCCGCACTGTATGTACCTGCATTATCGTGAGAAGAGTAGATGGTATTTGCAGGTAGTTTGTACAAGGAAGGGAAAGAAAACGGGAAAAAGAAAAGGACAAAAGCAATATTTGCTACAGGCACAGTTGGGGGGAAATGCGCTTCGCCATTAGAGGAGGGTGTTATACGAGCGGAGGGTGAATTAAGATAACACTTTATGAACAGAGATAGAACTTTAGCAGTACGGGCCCAATCACCTCAGGCAACGGTTTATGAAAAGATTTGCTACCTGAAGGCGCTGTGCAGAGAGGTCTGCCGTGAAGGACAATTAGCAGGTGGCAGTTGGCGTCGAAATCAAACGTTCCCTTCCTAGACTAGTAATTTGTCACTGCCACTATAGGCGGGTACCAACCATCATTTTCTTGCCTACCCCATGAGCGCCTATCCCATGAACTTGCAATTATATCTATTTAATTTCCTAGTTACCTAAGTATTCTAGGTAGGTTATCGGATTACACCATTTGTTTTTCTGAGCCACACTGTCGCGCTTGGATTGGCCACGTACGGCTCTCATTATAGCAACCAGCAGCCAGCAATACGCAAGATTGCGGCGGAGACCATCCATCTGCGCTCGACCAACTATGTTATATTGCTCATTTCGTCACTATATCGTTTATACCTTTGAGGACATGCGGTGTCATCAAAAACCTGGATGTACTGTACATCGACACCAATCTGACTTGTCAAGGTCTGCCCACTTCGGTACTCCCTGTCGCTGCAGCTCGCTCGGGTCATGTGAGTAGGTAGGCAGAGCAGAAACGCCGAAGGGTTCAGATTGCCATATGCGGTTTCCGCACATACCCTGCGACCAATTATCACGTCAGGAAGTACCGCCCGGATTATATATGTCGATTATAAAGGCTGCAGTTTTAGTTGCCTGACCAGCCTCTCTTACCATCTCTGGAGACACCAGAAATAGCGTCAATACAGTATTGTGCCTGGCCTGTGGACATAAAAGGACTCTATGACCTGATAAGTCAGTTTGCGATACAACTTTTCTCGCAAGCCATGTCGTGGTCTTAGGCAGGGGTTTCAGCAACTCCGCTCGTTCGAGCTAACAGTTCGGGGATGGTAGGTACAAGGGCTCCTCGACGCCAACACCCTGTTCTGGTTCTTCGGATGGATCAAGGCATGCATGTTTGAAGGTGTTGATAGAAGGCCTCGTCACATCGCAGCGTATAGGTTGTATCCGCGTGCGCAGTTGTCCTGAAAATGCCAACTTCTACTTCCAGATTAATGCGTCGTATAGTGTCAATGCACACCCTGACCATACACTATATCGCCTGGATCTAGCGCATCACGCTTGCTGCAGGCTGAGTGTCAACTCTGGGCGACTGACATATGGTGGAACTGCTATAACTTGCTGAGTATACAACAAGGTTGGACACATAACGCCCTTTGAGGCGGCATGTTGCAACCGAGCTTTGCCCCAGATCAGCAATTACTTAGTGATGGGTTGTCCCACGCCGGACAACAGGCTGCCGAGCTGCAGCTCCTGCCCGTTCAAGGCAGTCCTGGAATCATTTCACGTGAAGCAGACTTGACGCGGCTTGCCGGGTTGGCCAAAATTATCCCCCTTCAAACCCCTTCCTAGGCGGGATAGCCCTTGCGGCCCGACGCGCATCTAGAAGCCGCGTGCCCCGTATGGCTCAGACCACACCACCCCAGGCCCACCAGAAAACAGGTCAGCCTAGGCACTCCTCACCAGCCAAATCAATTCGCGGTATGAATAATTAACCCATCGCTTGCTTACCGACAAGTTGAGTGACAAAATCACGCTTGATTTCCAGGGTCAGTCAATGTATGGGCCAGTACTCTGTATCCCTAGCTCACATCAACCACCGCTCCTTATTCTTCATACGTCTCCCACCATCATGAATCAACTGATAGGTGACAATACGGCCAGGATCCTTCCCATGCACCAACTCTATTGCGGCATGCAAGAGGTCCACGTACGTTCGAAAATTTAGCCGAATTTGCCAGTTTGAACGTCCCGTGGCCTTATCGGTGCCGAAAGAAAATGCATGGGTTAATAGCAAAGACGTTGACCAACATTAAAGCTTCTGCTCTCGTCTGGCGGTCAACGACCCAGTTATGGCAAAGACTGCGTGTCTCCATCACCACGAGCACAGCCTACCAACCACCAACCACCAAAGTGTGGGTTTCGGACGTCCTGCGCGTATGGAAGATGCATATCGTCCTGCACAAGCAGACGAAAGCGTAACATCGTGCATTGTCGGTTGGCATTTCTTGTCAAGGTCATCATCAAAAATCGCACAATTGGCGAATTGGGAAGCGAACTGCATGATGAAGGAGGGTTTGGGCGTAGCACACGGGACGGGAGGAGCCTTCTCTGTGGGCGGCTCAAGTACTGTACAAGCAGGCCACGCTGGCGTGGCCGGTTCCTGTTTTCAGGACCTCCAATCCCCCCAGCCGTGCTTAACCAAATGTTTTAGTCCCTCGGCCTTCTGGATATCGTGGATACCAGCAATCCGACGCAAGCGACTTGCGGGCACCTGGCACTTCCCACCCATGACGCTGAAGGTCGACATGTTACGACGAGAGACGCAATCGCGCTACAATCGCGTCTCGCGCTTGTATCTCCAGTCCATTATAACAGATCTGGAGTGGCAGAATTATTCAGCTGATGAGTGTTCGTAGACTTATTCGAAACTCCACAAGCGCAGCACGAGACACCCCCTCCAAAACAGACTTTCATTGCTCAAAGCTAAAGAAGCCCCTATGACCGCCGCTCCCGTGCCTTGGATGTGGCTAGGGATGAAAGGAAGAACTTACGCTCTAATTGGTTGGCGCAGTTTACTGGAACAAGCACCGTCCCTGGTAGCGCCAAAAAATTCCATTCCGGTTTCCAGAGAACCGGAGCCTTACTCCACAGTGAGCGTTCGTGACACGCAACGGGGCTATGTGTGATGGAGACACATAACGATCCAGCATCCAACAATTCGGTGTGGCCTGGTGACCAGCTGGCCAATAGCTGAGTCTAACCCCAGGCTTGTCATGTCGGTCTGCATCGCATTATTCTTTACGATGCGCTTCAGTTAACTCCGCAATCGGAATGAGCAGTTAGGCAGTCTAGCATGTCCACAAGACTCGCTTATTTCCAGTCAACATAGTGAGTATTGAGCAAGAGCATTCCAAAGAAAAAGAGAGAGAAAAATTCCCGGTTGTACTTATCTGCAGCAAATCCTATTGTGACAGTGATAGTAAGACATTAGTTAATCTGCATGGGTGCTTGCTTATCCCATTTCCTTCTCTATCAGCTACCTGTACTGGCCAAAGCTCCTACCGATCAGCAACTAACGCATTTCTTCAGATCCCCAACAATCGAAACACCTCTAACATGGACGAAAGTATCCAAAGACACGGCTGGAGGTTTTGGGAGCACAACTCGAGGATGCAGGAACATCTTCTCCGCCCCGCCTTAACAGTACAAAATTGAGACCAAACATAAGCAAACTACCAAACCAATAGGTTTCTTTGCCCTGAGCTTCGGTGTTTCTCTAGCGAGAAGTTTGAGCTATGTAGAGGTTGCATAGCATAAAACCCTGAATAGTCTTGAGCCAGGAGAGGTGAAACTGACGAAGAGCAATTCTGAGCGGTCATCGGGCATGCAAACCAGAGCTTCTGCCTGTCTGCCGTGTGCTTATGGCCCAATCTACTGCATGGTAAAGCGCAAAGCACCCATTCTGCTGGGTTTGTCTAAAAACATACTGTGCGCTATCTTGTGTCTGACTGGTCGTTTATTCAAGCCAAATATGGCGCCGATAGGTAAGCATGGAGCCGAGTGTCGTCGACCTGCATGAGTCGTCTTGCTCTTGTGGGTGCTCGTCATCCAGGGAGGGGGCCTGTCAAGGAATGGTACCAAACCCAAGAAGGGTAAGGAAAAAAGACATCGAGGGCACATGGGCGATGAAGCAGGGATGGTGAGCGAATGGACTGGTAGGCTACTGGCTGGTCGATGACAGATACCCTCGTGTTTGGATGGAGGTTTACAGTGCGCTTGGTTGTCAAGTCCGGCGCTATCTCGAGAATTGCGGGTTGAACCGCACTGCTAGACGACAACCGACTTTTTACTCCTGTGCCACCTATGTCAAGCATAATAGCATATTGCTATCTAAATCAACTCATACCAGTGAAATCTGCTTGAGTCTGACTAAATTGCTGGGATCATTTCATTCATTAACTTCCTGCCAGCCTTGCTCTGATCACATTGTCAACGTACAATTTTTACAGCTTCAGAGGATGCAGGGTAGCCTTTGGCATCGCACGTGGACTGCGATTTAAAAGGTACTCTCTTTCGAGACAGATAGAGTGGTTAAGATACAGATTTCGAACCAACTTTCTGGGTAGGCGATTCCTACTCAATTTGTCTATTTTTAATGGGATACCAATACGAACTGGCGAAACTACAGAAACCCACGGCAAGAGATCTTATCTCAACAGAACTTACATGCGAATTCCAACCACCATGCATACAGGGAGCAAATCAAACAACAGTTTTGAATGCCTGAATGAGCGTATGAACGAGAAGCCATGTTACATCATGAGGCGACCGTATAGTATTATATTACAACATGTTCCGACATGACCATACAGCTGTCTCACTGCTTGCTGCTCTATCAGTGCCGTCCGTAGCGGTGAGAAAACGCGACTCGGTGCTTGTTAGTCCATATAACAGATCCCATTATGCCTGCGGCTACTGCATGTACGAGAGCATCATGTCATTCCGTCGTGAGCCCCTTGGAAAGATGTGTTTGCATGGCTCTTTGAATGGAACGCCAAATACCTGTTGCATACTTATGCTGTTGTGCTAAGGTAAATGTAAGTTGGCCGACACTGCTGTCACGGACTGTAGCGGATCCTACAGCTTTGCCGCTGTGCGGCAGTGCCTCTGACAGTAGTCATTATGAGCCCAGAGCGACCCTGGAGCTAGATAGGAAGAGGGATGGATGGGGAGGCTCGCAGGTCCCAGCGTTTCAGCGTCCCAAGAACAATACCCTTGCACTGCAAGTACAGTAGCATCAGCATACCAACGCAGACCGGACCGTCCCAGGTAACCCAGCGCTGTGCAGCCCGCCCGCGATTACTGGCAAGACCCGGCCTCCTCCCGCCATCCTGGAAAGTCGTCATGCACAATCACATACATGCTTACTTACTCGTACTCACAAAGCCAAGTCTACACCTGGTCACGTCGACATCTTAAAGGAACAGCGATCCTTGCACTTACTTGTCCAATATGGTGGTTGCCGAACTGTATCAACGAGGCCGGGCAGATAATAAAGTCATATTGATTCTGCTAGTCTTACTGGCTATTGCTTTAGGTACGCGGCAGCTTTTGACCCGAAGGCATGGATGGATAAAGTTGATAGGGAAATCTCGGCCATGGCACATGTGAGACTCAACAAGAATGGAATGGCGAACTGCGAGGGAACTCGCGACACTACAGTACCTTCGTGACGGAAAGCGGTCGAGTTGCATGAATGATACCAAGGGCATTCGCATGGATGGGACACTAGCTAACTGCGTCGGCAATTTCCACTATCGTCTTCCATGGCTTCGAATCCGCCGCACCGAGGTTCGAGCCAGGTCCCACGACCGTTACCAGGGTTCGGGTTACTCTTCTACCAGCGTTAGTGTCTAGACTCACACCTATGATTCAAGCATCACTGCTCAAGGCAGATCCACACCCGACCCCTCTTGCTCACCTTGGGCAGGAGTCAACAATAGCAATTGGCTCATTCTGCACACCTACATCTGGCACGCCCCGTTACACCACACTGGTAATGCATCCTGCGGCCGTCTCTGCAACCCGCCGTCGGGAACAAGCGCAGGACCCCAGACCACGCAGCAGCCCAAGGCTCAGGGCTCCCAAAATTCAAAGACATTCCGCCCGCAATGCAACATCCTAGTAGTGTTTATTATTCTGTCCCTGTTCCCAACCGAAGGGACAAGTGCCCAGGAACCCTGGCAGATTACGCCAACCCTTGTTGGACAGCTCTGCTGTTACGAAGCCAGCAAGAAGCCGACGGAGACTACGTCAAAATGTTCTTTGCGATATATCTATCAATTGATGCCAAGGCCGAATCCGGTCTTTCTACTCTTCTTATGACCATAACTTGGCTGGAATTGGATACGATTTCTTGGGCCAGACTGATGCCACATCTAGTAAGTCGATTTTAAGCTCAGGGTAGATCTGATAGCTGATAGGTTGGGCCATTTCCAAGCTATCGGTGCCCTCCTGCCAACTCTTACGTACGTTCATCAACAACGACTTCTCCAACCGGGCCTTCACGAGCTTCTCAATTTTTTTCTTCTATTCAGCGCGCACAATGTTTGTTTGTCTTTCCTGGTTGGACGAGGCCCACATACCAAGATGCTTGCCCGCGCACGCACGCACACGCATGCTTGATCAATCACTCCGCCTATTGTTCTGTAAGTTACGGAGCATGTGCCTACCCGATTACTGTAGCGGATCCGGCGCGTCTTCCGTCATAAGAGTATTCCCATCTACTGTGCTGTCAGTTGCGGGATACGGGATTCGTCTAAGCCGGGTGAGACGCTCGGAGCTTTGCTCTACCAGCTGGGTTTGGCCGGCGTCTCCCTGATCGGGGGCCCATCGCCGCCAGTGTCGCCGCCGTATCGGCTGATTGTTTGCCTCTCGACTGCTGTAAGGTACCGTCAGCCATGCAATAGCTGATTCTTGGTTCAAGGCCAAGGGGGTGTTGGGGCTATGTGCTTTGGAAAGCCATGCACATGCGAGCATACACTGCTGATTGACACCAGGTCAGAAGCAGCAATTCAGAATTCTCTACAGCGATCTGCGCTGCTCTACGTTGTATTTCCTTGTCGTGCCCTCAACTTGGCATGACCTGCTCTGACCTCACTTCGATATCCTGTGCTGGCCGGCTCTGCCTGTCTCAACTACCTTTCCACACTGCTGGGACAGACCACCGCGCTAAAACGCCCCTCCCTTCTGGCCATGCTACCTCATGTCATTGGTTCTCACTCAGTCGATCATGGCAGCCTCTTCAGCAATACATGACATGAAAAAGGAACGACTTCCTTCTCTACCGACGTGAATACTGTCGAGTGTTACTAGCTAGGTTTTACTGTCCTGTACAGTATGAAGCAGATGCATTGACTCTTTACTCAAGCCAGAGACTGAGCCCGTTGGCGGCGAGCGGCGAACAAACCTTGTGGCAGTTTGACCTTTACAGCCACAGGTACCCCGTATTAAAACTCTGGTCTGCACCTGCAAGCGCTATCAAAAAGTTCTGCCGAATGGTGCTTCTGTAAGTTCTCTTTTTCTTCTTTCTTTTTGGTTTACTGCCCTACCAAAAGTACGAAATACGTCAAAGAATGTTACGCTATTTATGAAGAGTCTGATGAGATTGAGCTAGCGTTTGGATTAGGCCAATAAGGGCAAACAATAATTTTGGAGGAGGAAATGGCTAAGTCGAGGTTCTAGGATGCCTGGGAGGGAGGCGCCGTGCCCGTTGAGATGTGGTTGACTAGCATTCCAACCAGTTGAAGAATTTGACTGACTTGCACAGACATATTCCACCTGCCCTCGCTAGGCCATCGTTTCATGTGGTTACTGTAGATTGATACTCGGCTTCTACGCCCGACTTCTGATGTCTATTCCAACTCTATGTTTCGAGACCGAAGCGCCGATTTGAGGCTCGGCTTGCTGATTGATGGCAGAAAGCCTCAGACAAAGAACGGCGGACCCAGGTTCTTCTAGCTTAGAGGCGACAGCCTCAGACGCCGCCAAAGGCCCCCAGCTCTTGACGGAAAAGCCTTTTTTTTTTTTTTGGTTGTTTCTCATTTGTTTGTTAGAGTGCGTCAAGTAGAAAGAGCAGCACTCTATTATACCGCGTCATCTCATCTGTTTGAATCGATCGAGAGACCCCGGCCCAGGAGAGAAACAAAGACTCAGATCCCAGCCCAATCGCTTACGGTCCGTTCCTCGAGGCCCGTCCGTGACCATGAGGTTACGAGAGACTAATGTTATTGTTATTATTATAAGTACCTACACGTAGTGCGTAGCCTGGTACAGCCTTACCCTTACTTCGCCCAGGGACGTCAGGCTTCTAGTCAGGTAGATTTGAAGACCACGGTACCCGTCATCATTGCTACTGCAATACTTAATCCACTCTGCTATACCTGGTGCGTGCTCAGCTGGTCATTTCACCTCCTGGCTGGGTCTCTCTGACCGTTAACTTTTACGCCAGAAACGCTCTGGACTCGATTCTGTGCTTTGTTTCCTTCTTTTGACACTGATGTTTGCCTGTCGAGTAGGTACGTAGATAGTTAGACGTTTATTTTGACCTATTCTAGTCTGTTCCATTGGGTCCGTGGTTCGTCCTGGGTGGATAATATCAGCTGGCTTTCATTTAGCATTGTAGGCATGGATGGACTCGACCTGGCTTAGTCGTCGTTTCATCTCGTCCGCAAATAAGGTAAAGTACCTATCATACATGCAGCGTGTCCATCCAGGCTGTAGCAGCACAGTACTAACTTAGGCCTATGATGTTGTGCACCCGATGGGACTCATTTGGATGCCAGGTACCCTTAGACTTCCACTGACTACAGTGCAATACAGGACCCGACGGGACCTGTACCCAAAGTGGTTTTGGTGCTAGCTGGGCTGGGGCCGGCTCCCTGGGAACGGCACGACACCGGGCCATCCGCCCCATTACTCCCGCCTGGTCTCCGCCACTTGTCCACCCTAGACGTCCTTCCTTCTGCACTGCGCTGCACTTGCACTTGCACTTGCCCTCGCCCTCACTCATTTAGTCCCATATTAAACTCACCCTGTGAGTGGATAATAACACTCCTGCAGGCCTGTGCTTCTGGCGCGCGCTCTTCCCCACTTCCTTGTCGCCGCAACGGCATGCACCTGCTGTAGACAGGTTGGTATGGATGGTATGGTATGGTGTTAGCAGCGCTGGAGGCGGTATCCAAGGTACACCTACACCTACACCTACCTTAACTTAGTACCAGACCTCAGATTCATGCCTGCGCCTTTCTGACTCAACTTTCCTTCACCACCACGTCTCTCAAATACACAACTCTCCACTCTCAACCTCCTCTTCTCTCTTTACAAATATCGCAATACGAACGACATATGAGTGCTTGGTAACTGCTCGAGTCTTCTGTTCTACACCGGCCGAACAGAACAGCAGCAGATTTCCCAGAAAGGTCTTGTTGCCGAGCGGTTTCCAGGGAACAAGAAAGAAAGACAGAAACAGAACAAGAGAAGAACCAGAAAGAAGAGAGAAACAAACAGTCAACTGCCTTCTTCACAATACTCTCTTGTACCAGAGAAGCACGCTTGGGATATCTTCTCTTGCAGACGCACCACGAGCGAGACAGTGGGAGGGAGAAGCGTATTTTGTCTCTCACCTGACTATTTCCGCACCCCCAAGACAAGACAAGTAGAAGAGCAGAAAAAAACAAGGGCTCAGAAGTGCCCCCCTCTTTTTACTTTTTTTTTTTTCTTTTCTCACCCCCCAGTCCCGGTCCCAAGTCTCAAATCCCAGTCCTAAGTCTCTTGAGCAAATCCACAATCCCCAAAACCCCAGGCTCCATTTACGGTTGGGTGGTTCCTGGCTCTTCCCACGCAGTGGATCAGATTGGATCGGAGTTTCCTCCCATCCATTCCCTCCCTCGCTATAATTGTCGGCCTGTCCCGCCGCACTCTTCCCGCCCACGTCAGAGACCATTTTTATCCTCATCCGCCGCTCGGGAAACATCACGTCCGTCAGGCATTGGATTGCGGTCCCAAGACCTCGTGGAATCTACTGTCATCTCCCGTTGAGACATTCATTCACTCACTCATTCTTGACTTGTAGCAATCGGTCATCGCCGGTCTTTTGCAATTGGGACAGGACACGCGCGACAAGACAAGGTAGAATAGGACAGGATCTCGACGACTCGGACTAATTACTTGGCCATTTCCTTGCCGCTCCGTCTTGGAATTGGGTCATTACCCCCACCAAATGCTCGTTCGCAGAAGCATCTTTCAACACTCTCAACTACACGCATTTGGCACCATCGCCGCTGACCGTACTTGCCCGTCTGCGGCTCTTTGCGCTTCAACATAGCATGGCCGACGACAGTTATCGAAAAGACTATCCCCAGCAGAGCCGCCCCGACGACAGTCACCCTCGAACTCAGTCACACTATCCTCCGCCGCCGGATACTGCCCAGCGTCCTTCCGACGCTCCTCCAGGCACTATGGCTACTTCAGTCACTTTACCCTCTATTCATGACTCTCGCGGTTACGGGCCGCCGCCTGCAGCTCCGGGTCGTGGCTATCCTACAGACCCGCGATATGCATCTCCCAATGCCGTCAATGGTTACCCGCCCCCTGGTCAGCAGCCTCCACCTGGCCAACCTCAACAGTACCTTCCGCCTCTGCAACCTCAGTCCGACCCTCGATCTTCAGCCTACCCTCCCCCACCGCCAGACCAACGAGGTGGTTACTACGATGACCGCCGACCCCCGTATGGCCAGGAGCCGTACAGCCAGGATCCCTACTATGCTTACTATCGCGGACAACCCCCTCCAGGCCCTCCACCACCAAATGGCTACCGTCATCTCCCTGGTGGTGTCTACGAGTACCCTCCAGTTGGACCCGGCAATGGACCTCCCCTGACGCAAGCAGCTCCTCGTCAAAGAACATCTATCGCCTGTCGATATTGCAGGAAGAGAAAGGTTTGTGACCGGCGCAGCGCCTGCGAAAACGAACAATTGTTGGTCAAGCTGCTAACCATCTATAGATTCGCTGCAGCGGTTATCAGACTGCTCCTGGCGGAAAGTGTCAGAACTGTGCTAGGATGAATCAAGAATGCATCTTCCAACCTGTCTCTTCGTCAAGCTCGACAGCTTTTATACCTGTTTCAGCAGTTCCAGGAGGTGTTCCCCCGGGCACACAGTTATTTGGAGCCTATGGTCAACCATTGGCACCAGGCAATCCCCCACCCCCGGCGCCCCCTCATGCTGCTTACCAGCATTCCAGCGGTCCGCCGCCTCCAGGGAGCTATTACGCGCCTGTTCATTCACCGACGGAATCTTTCTCGTCTTACGGAGACGCGAGAACGGACGACGGTAACCAGCTTGCAGGGCGACGGCGTCGTAGGACTTCAGAGGAACAGGACGACGCCTACAGACTACCTCCTCCACGAAGCGCTGTAGACGAAGACCCACGACGAAGGTCGCCAGCCGAGTTTTCTAATCACAGTAGCCCAGGCGGTGTTGGATATGCACCATACCAGGGTGCGAGACAGAGCCCGCGCAACCCAACGAGCGGCTCTTTACCTCAGGCTACGGCGAGTGGTAGCTATGCAACTTCTGCACCCGGTGGTCGTTCTCCGACAGGCCAGAATGGGTCAAGTGGTGCGTCTACCCCTGCCAGACAGGGACAACAATCCCAAGGAGGAAACGCATCGATCATGAGTCTGAGCAACTTGGTAGAGAAGAACGACATCGACAAGACCATGATCGACAGGCTTAATCGACCTGCGCCAGGTCAGCCAAGTGGTCGACGAGACGCCAGCCGTTAGCGACCCGATGGACTGAGGGTTGACGCTGCCGGACAGGTCAACGGGGGGTTCGAAACGACACATGACAACGCTTTCCGACGAATCTGTCGGTGCTCTCAGGAAGGCTTCCGACAAGTTGATGATGATTGCTTTGCTTTTAATACCCTATCCAGTTCGATTCCACGCCTACATTTTCGTTGACCGGGATGAAACAGGAATGTGGTTTCGAGAAAGGGAAGAAAAAAAAGAAGCGGAGGGGGCGCGCGACAAGAATACAGGACAAAAATGTCGAGAACTAGAAAAGACGCGAGTTTGGCAACAAACGACCCCTCCGTTCGATTTTCATGTTTTGCTGGACGTTTTTCTTATTTGGAATTTGACTTATGTGCATTGCCTTTTACCAGTTTGCTCATTTTACGGGGCGGAAGGGTTTGCCCGGAAAAGCAACGCCTGGAACAGTCTCTGTATTCTTTTTAATCGGGCGGTAAATATGTGTTTCCAGGAAAGACGGATAGCCTCACGGCACCATACGGTTTTGTTTTGATTCACGCTGATGCTTTGTTACGTTTCTACATTTGGGTTAGGTGTCCTGTCTCTTCACCGACTGATGTCGGCTGGCATAAGAGAGGGAGCTGGCGCTGGTGGCAAGGGGATGGTTTAGGAACATTGAGCGAATGAGGTAGTGAGTCGATGGAGAAATGCCAGACGTTTGTTGAAGGGTTGAAGAGTGTTGAGCAAAAGATGCATGACACAAAAAGAGACGACAGAATCTAGGGCTATTGAAAGGATGTGGGGGTGGTGAAAGATTTCTGTTGACACTGTTGCTTTTTGCTTATGTAAATGAGAGTATGGCAGTAGCCAAAACCAAAACTAAATCCCAATACTAATACGGCAGTGGCATTGCTGTTGAAGTACGATGGTATTATATGATATGTGATATCCGATGCGGTGCACGATGCTTGACAGTTAGTCTAGCTTGTCGAGTCTAGTGTCTGAGTGATGTTCTCTTCTTTGTACAGCGCAGCACAGCACAGCGCAGACAGTACTTGTACCCAGTTTATGCCAGGTACCCAGTTGATTATTGGTTTGGTGGATATGCAGAAGCACCTACAGGGATACTGACAGCAAGACATCCAATGACAAGCTCGAAATCAAGAGGCGCAACCAACAGTGGCTGCTAGTGATAGATAGTGGAAGGTAGGGGTGCTGTGGGTGATGTGCTGAATGAATGTGATGAACCTGTACTACTAGAATCAAGCCACTCAATATGGCAACGTCGGAATACCTGGTGTTATAAACAGATAGACTGGACTTGAGGTGTTTAAAAGAAAGAAGACAATGAGAGATTATGCAAAAGTACACTGAGCGAAAGAGGAGGGTGGAAGTCAAACTTCAAGGAGTGGAAAAGGTAAGAGAAGAGGGGATAGGGCGGGGGAGCAGTGGAATTCTAGGCAGCACACAGAGAGAGCCTTCCGGCTCGAAGAATAATGAGGTATCTTTCTACTGCACCTGAAGCATACCTAGAGCAAGGGTGTGCGAGGACGAAGTGAGAGGGTGCAGCCGGCAACTCGATCATGTGTTACCCGAAGACCCCGGGCGGATACGCGGCAGATACCGCAGTGAGATTTTTATGGATAGTGAGACTTGTTTTTCTTTTTTGTTCAATACCCTATTTTGATTTTTGATTTTTGATTTTGGTTCAGAGAGACAGGCTGGGGGCATAGAATGCCAGCCGGAGCATGGAAGCGGGAGTGGCGTCTGCAGCAGGGAGGTAAACAGAAATGTTGATAGTAATTAGAGGTAGGTACCTCTACTAACCTTAGTTAACAGTCCACTGAGGGATTACAGCAACGTCTACTAGTTACAGCAATACAAAAACATCTAGAAAAGTACCTGAATATGTTCCACAATCCAACTTAGGTAGGTATGTTTGCATACAAATAAACAGGAGCCAAGGAAGATACTTGGAGAGTGTCATAATGCAGCTGTTGACTGACACCTTGACTTAACTCATGGGAGGGAAGAGAAAAGGAGAGAAGAGAAAAGAAGAGACGAGACAAGAAGAGCGGGGTAGTGGACATTGTTTGCCATGGACGAATTCCTTTAGCTTAGCCAAGTCCCAAGGTCGTTCTTATCCAGGGTTCCTGAGCTAAGGAAGTCGAGCAGTTGCATCCAAGACAATAAGGGAAAGAAACGTGAAAGGGAAGATGATGGAAGGGAGGGGTGTGAGGCGAGGGAGAGAACATTAACCGACGTGCAATAAAAGCTCTGTTTTGGAGTCTGGACTGGCAGCTAGAAACGCAAACTTGAAATGTCTTGACTTGCTGATACATCACATTGCATTGCATTATTGCACTGGGTGGATGATGGCTGGCTGAGGCGACAGACAACAGAAGGCGAGTTGGTTTAGGCTGGTTCATTTTACCACATATTAGTTAGCTGGTCTGTATTATCTTATTATCATAGTCGCCTACTAATTATTCTTACGGCAAGGCAGTAACCATTATTACTCTAACGCTTTTCTATTCCTGGGATCATCAGACCGTTAGTTACCCAAGGTACCTAGACGCTGCAGGTCAACCTCAAGGACAATAGATATGATATTCCGGAGGGGGGCTGTTCACCCTCCCTCTCTCCATCCCTCCATCGGACTATCAACCCCGTTTTGCATGTTTTACTAAAGGTCAAGTTAGTAGGGCAGACCCTGTCTTGAAAAACAAAAAAAGGGATCTACATGGAATGTTGGCCAAGTCAAGTCAGGTCAGGTCAGGTCAGGGTAGCGGAAATGCAGGACGGGAAGAGCACATGACCGTTGGCTGATGTGGTCAGCATCGCTGAACCGAGACATTTTTGGTAATTAATGAGATGATAGGACAGGGCAGAAACCGAGATCAGATGAGATGCTGGTCTGGGCTTCGTGATCTTGTTTGTTGGTGATGAAATGCAATGGAGCTGATACTAACTAGCATTACCTGAGCCCAGCGACATCCTGTAGGTAAGTACGTCCCTGTATCGGCCCATATAACCAGTCATCCATCATACAGTAGGCTGCTCAACCTGTACGATCCCTACGCACTACCCAGGCACGGTACGGGGCGATAACTAGGTACCTAGGGAAGACACCGAGACGAGACTCTGGGATGGGCTCGTCCCAGGTACGAGCCGTAACGTAGATTAGCGGAAACGCAAGGCACAGCAGGTAACCTTGACACGGACCCGAGCGGCTAAAAGTCTAACTTCAAGAGTGTCTAATAATTAAACGAAACATGTTCTAAGGCTCATATTCGCCTATGTCAAAAGCCATCGTTTTTATTTGAAAATATTCAACAATCAAAAACAAACGTAGCTCCATTGTCAATCAACTCTACCTTGGTACCTAGGACACCCTCCAGTCAGCACTTGTTTGCTACTGTGCTACTACAGTGGGTAGAGTCAGGGGCTGAAGAAGACAGTAGTTAGCCTCTCTCCCCTCTTTTGATAGTTCCTAATTCCAGGGACCCGGTTTACAACCATTTCTTCATCCACTGCTGGCTTGCTCAACCGGGACAACTTAAGTTAGGGCCAGGGTAGGGCTTAACTAAAGAGCGTGCATAGGGGATAGAGAACAGACCAGATACCGTAGCTCGAGGCAAAGGGCTCAGCTCAGTCAATGGCCGGCAGGGACTGGGACTGGGACTGGGACTGGGACTTGGAATGGGAGGAAGGGGGCGTGTAGCGGACTGCAACTGCACAGGCACTGATGAAGTGACGAGGCGGTAAGGTTTTGCATGGACTGTGCTCTTGATGGGTCTTGACTTGGCGTACAAGAAGGGGGTGGAAATGAGTCAAGCGAGGAGAAACAAAGAGTGCTGTACTACACTACAGCAAGGGGGGCGTGTAAGTCGATTAATCAAAATGTTTGATGTGATGAGAAGCCCGAACGTGAAAGTAAGTGGTCGGTGACGGATGCAGGCTTTGGCTGTCACTAAAAGCGGAGAGACAAGTTTCCGTTGTTATTGATAATGATGTGCTTGGTTTGTTCGTAGTGTTTGTTATGTAGTGCAGCATCATTGTCATACGAATGATCGAGCCTGAAGGTCAAGTATCCTTGTAGAGCTGATTTGAACTTGACTCACGGGAGGTATTAGGACTGAGACATGGCAATCTCGCAAGGGGGATGTCTGAGTTCAGCAGAAAAGAAACATCGTCTTGTGGTTGCAATGTGAACAAGTTGTGATATAGAGTGTGGTTGCAGCTGTCAAAAAAGGGAGTCTTGAGGTTAATCACTGTAGAGTTTGCCTTGAGAGCTTTTGTGGAACACTAATAAAAACTCTTCCTAAAACAAGGGAAGCTTTTCTTGAAAGAGAACATGTAGAGCTGACATTGACTGAGTTTGCCAGGATACTGTATATCTCGTATTGTACAAGTTCCCGTGTCCGTAGTAACCCCTATTCGAGATAATCAAGAAGGCCAGCTCTTGCAGTATCTCCTTGACAGGCACATACAAACCAACAGATGAGACTACGAGAGCCGAATTCACATGAAACAGGAACGTAACAGACTTGTCGTTACGAAATACCAGAAAAAGTAACTGTCCTTCTGTGATATTCCACCACTAGAGACGGAGGTATCGTAAGGAACTTGAACAGCCATACAGGTGTGGAATAAGGGTTTCAAAAGATGAAGCTATACATACCAGACCACGAGTTTGACGTGGAACAAGCACTATGGACCGTCCCGACGGAACGTGACGACTCTAAGACATTTGCCGAAAGAAGGGAGAGGAAAAATGCATTGGATTGTATACGATGATATTGTCTGAGACAGCCATCTGTTATCGGACGACACTAAAGACTTGACGGCGAAGAAGATGTGTCAAGGTTCTCGATACAAGCAGGAATGTACAAGAACAGAATTGGAAATGTCGCTTAAAAGTCTTAACAGTATAGCTTCTAGCTAGGTAAGATTTGGATATGAAATTCGAATCGAGAGGAGGCACTCCAACGAGAAACCATCCCTTGCGGCTGTACACTTTTTGATAATTGCCCGTTGGTGTTTTCCCTTCTTCAGCGAGCATTGTCATATCACCGCTTCGTACACGCCCATGTCTAATGCTCTGAAAACCAAGCACGATTTAAACTTCTTCCAGCATCGATCTTGGAAGGATTTTCTGCCTATTTTCGCCCCTCCATGGACCAGGTAATCAACTCCGTTGCCATCCAGTCGGGACGCTTCAGCACCACCTTTTGGTGGGTGTGTTTAAAGGCTTCGCTATCTACGTTACGGTCTCTTGTTCTTGAGGATATTCGACCGAAAGCGTACGTGCAAAAGAGCGGTGGAGGGAGTCACTGGAATGCAGATGACGATGGTTTCGAAAACGGAGGCTTATTTTTGTGCGATAAAGGGTCTGGATGCGCGGGAATGGCTTCGGAGTTTCCGCCAACGGGAGTGAGAACGGGCGGGAGATGGCGAGCCGAGTTTATCGTTTCTTTTTGCAGTGAACGAGGCGTTGCGTTGCTTTGGGAATGGTGATGAAGAAACCGGTTGCAAGACAGAGAAACTCTCCGCTTCCGGGCGAACGGTGACGGGACGTCACGGGATGGTAGACGGTGCCATTCGAAAGTGGGAAGGAAAGAGCCCATCTTACCAGCTGCAACTGCAACTTCAACGGCAAGAGCAACTGCTGCAGCAAAAGCTGCCCGCTGAACCGACGACTTGCTCTTGCTGATTGTTTTACCAATATTAACTCCGGAACCAAACTTCGCGGACTCCTTTCCAGAACCAATGGAGTCACCGTCTTCATCACGGGAACGACGAGACACCTTTGTCTCCTCTTTCTTCTATATCCGGATGAAGAAAGCATCACAAGGTGCTTCCAAGAGTCACGGATGTTTGTGGCAATAGGATGATGGCGGAGACGAGCATCAGTTTTGATTTAGGTGAACGGTACCCGCGGACGTTGCGTGCTTTCGCCCTTGCCTCGACGACCTGATCTTTGACGCCACGCGCTTTCCTCCAAGAGCGTCAATATCCAGTGATTTTAGCTCCCGGGGGTTCAAGCTGGCTGTGAAAGAGCTTCGGACGAGAAAGTGTGGGATCTGGCTTTTGCATGGATAGGACGATTTCACTAGAATCAGCCCCGTGCTCCCTTTGTCGCCAGGCCTGGAAAGAACAGACGACAAACAGGCAGTCCGATTGATCAAGATACGATGAGGTCTCTCCCGTTAATCGTATGTTCTCCCGGAAGCCCATCCCCGTCGAAAGCTACATAGGCGATTCATTGATCTTGGTTCAACGAACACTCGTTCTTTGTTGTTAGTGCTTGGCCGAACCTTTGCTGACCTGGAGGTGGCCATGTGCAGAATCAAAATTAAATCGCTAGACGACTGACGCTGGTCGCGTGGCCTGTCCAAGAAAATCCGATCGTTTGCTTTCAGCCGTCGAGGCATTGTACTGTATGATCAACGTCCTCTGGCATCGATCCGCAATCGAATCCACGACAAACGACTTCGATAACCCGATACGGGCAGAGAAAACAACAGCCTCGTTCTCGTCCGAGGTTTGGACATACCAACCGTCTTTGCTGTTTACTGGACAGTACTTCGTTCTCCCATATATTGCGTGAGCGATTGTTTGGAAACACTTCGGCGCCAACCTGTAAGGTGGACTTAGTCCTTACTCGAAGACACTGTCCACCTATGCCAACACCAAGTGTTATAACCAAACTGTTTGCTTTTGTGCTCTGGCAAAGAACCAACCTATCGCTTGGAAATTCACGGCTGCCAGAATATCCAACTAGTGTTGGAATTAGTCGTGCTTGCCCGACTGTGACCGTGGCTCAGCCGCGACACGACTGCGCCAACGACACAGCTATTTGCTGCACTTAGCTGCAGTTTTATATACTCCACAACAGTCTTGGAAACTCATTGAAGCGCTGCTCCATAGTTGAAGTCAACCAAGAGGAAGACGATGCAAAAGCCTGGTGGATCGTTGCTGACTTGCATACAAAGATGCGTTGATATTGGCCGATATTCGCCTTGATTTTTGGCTTGCCGTAAGATGATTATTCCGAACGTAACATCGTTTCCGTGGGCGATTTCGTATCATGTCGTTGCCCCATTTCTGGATTCTGGATGAGAGGAGTAGCCCTTGGATAATGTTTGCAAGGCCAGCATGTAGCAGTCACTCTCGTCGAGTCCTTCCTTCTGATCACTGTTCCTGCCCTTGGTTTTGACCAGTTCTCCCTATCCCTTTGTTTGATTCTTCTGACTTGTCACTTAGTCCCACCTCGTCGGCCAAATTCTCAGCAAGCCCCCCAGACTACCATTTATACCCCTACATCTTGCTTCAATCCACTCAGCGTATCAGTCATCGGCACTGGGCCTTTGGCCTCATCATCTTCTTACCATGAAGCCCATGTCTGATCGTACCCAGGTTTCCACTTTCGTACGTTTCGCTTGAGTGTGCTCGTCGCCTTAAGGGGACTAATGCGGCCGGGCCGGGGAGCCGCCGAACACGACAGACGCTCCACACTGTGTGAGAAAAGGAGACTCATCTGGCTCGTCTCCTTGCGGTGAAGGGCCTGTCTGGCTCGAGTTTGTTTTCTAGGGTTGCTGGTCTCAAAGATTTGGAAACATCTAGCTGATGGGCCTATGAAGCGTCACGTATGTCCAATGGCGACTGCTGATCGATGAGAAGGGACGGGAAGGGCCGCGCGGGAAAAGGGATGGAACCAACATACGACAGGGGTTCTCTTTAGACCCAATCACGAAATAGAGCAGGCGAGCGTTAGCTTACCCACCTCAACCAGCATCGCTCCAGGACGGAATTAAGGTGCTCAGGATGTGTCGTCAAGGTACATCGTGGCTTAGGAGCTATTGGCTGCAATGCCCTTAGTGTTTTATCTATCCATCGTCTTCTCTTGGTTGGACTAGATACCGTAGACTCTGCTAGACTTTATGGTGAGTCAAGAAGCGAAGGCCTTCACAGACTTACTGGCTCGAATGAGACAGTGTATGGAGGGAACGGCTCATGGCTCAAGACATTGCGTCTTTGGATCTAGTCCTCTCGACATCCCATCTTGAAGACCATGAGTTCGACCATTCATGTCAGTCAAGACCGCGTTGCGTTCTCCAGGGTATGACGCAACGCGATGCCACTAGCGTTACTGTGGGCAATTCGCAGGCTTCCAGTTTCAGCTGACAAACATAAGCCTTTCATTAGTGAAGGCGGCGACGAGTTTCAGAAGAGCCAGCTATGCATGTACAAACTCAATTTGTTAATGTCGGCAGTACGAAGTGCAGGTCTGTTATATGAATAGTACATTCAAGCTTATCAAGGGCTTTCCTTGAACAGCTGGAGACAATATCGCGGTCGTATGAAGGACGTGGGCAAACGATGTATTGTCAAGGCAAGACAAGGTCTGCAATGGTGGTGTTGTAGGTTACGACAAGCAAACATAATAGGTTTCGCTGCCGAACGATGTCATAACCTGCGCAGATAAATAAGGTCGAGTGAGCAAATACTTCTTGGGATGGACTGGCGGATCACTGTGGTGTCGAGAGTAACTCGGTGTCGGTCGCCACTGCTGAAACAATTGCGACCCAAGGTATCTTAGGATTAGATTGAGTAAATCAGTGAACTCTTCCAGGCGATATGGACGTAGTGTCTGCTACCTATTCTCCAAACTGAAGGGTGAGTTTCCAGTGGCCCATGATCCTGTCATGTAAGATGTTCGGTTCCAGAAGAAAGTTTAATGGTACAAGCGACACTCAATACGCAGCACTCTTTTATGGTAACATATTACGATTATAGCTCAATATAGGGGGATTTGCATTCGCCTGGATAGTTGTTATAGCGCTTATGTCTAAATCATACAATGTCGCCAATAGTTCTTGAGTAGTTATGTGATCTGTCGCAGTCACCATATAACTCCAATCTACAATACCATGAAACATGGGTCTGATACAAAGCTTCACTAGTGGGCCTGCGTAGTTATAGCATGCTGTAGAGAATGAAAGTCTACTTTCGAGTCCATCCGGCTTGGATAAAGCGATGGTACTCAGCGCGGTTCTAAGATTGGTGATACAAGGCGTCGTGGTATCTGGCAGAAGTGTTATTCGTGTAGTTTATTCCCAAGGACACTTTCAGACACACATCTTACTGAGCCTGTAGGCAATTACAATGTCTAAGCAATATTGTAGAGTGACGCTGGGCATGACTTTACTACCACTACCGGCTGCTAGGTGGTCGGGTAATAAGATGGAGCCTCCATGGCAAGAAACACAGATAGACAGTTGCTTTGGGTCAATAGGAGCGTAATGGATTCAACCCTATTGCCTTTGGGTATCGATTTTACCAGGTTGGGACGATCGTATAGCTTGCGATTGTTCTTCTCTGTCATCTCGAAGAGGCGAAGCTTGACGCCATGGGGAGCACGAGAACACTGCTATCTCCACCAAGAGCGCACTGGACATGGCAATCTTGGGTCAGATAAACAAGCGATGATCGGGCATCTTAAAAGGCCAAAACGAATGCAGCGCACAGTAGCGTCATGTAGGTTTGTCGATCGAACGATCGGCGCAGGGTAAGACGCGCAGACTTGAACGACAGGGGAGTATCTTTGCCAATCTACTCAATGCACCATACATGACTAGAGCATGGCCTTTGTGGTACAATGCGTTACTTAATGTGAATATTTTTAATGACGATAAGTAAGAGTTATGGAAATGCTCAGGCAGGGTTGATGGTTGTAGATGCAGCATGAGGCGCACGGCTGAAAGGTGGCTCTACGAGTATAAATTACGAAAAACAAAAATAGCATAAAAGGACGTGCATAATGTTCGATATGAAATGGACCAGAAAATACTCGGTCCTTTTTATTCGTTATGTCATTGTTCTCGTTATTCTCTAAACGTCTTGCCGAATAGAGATGTCTAATTATAATGTTGTTGGCATGAGTTTTGAACCCAACACCTTTGAACGCTGGCCCCGAATGGGCTCAAGCGTGCGATGCCAGGTTTTCGCTGGGGGGGCTTCCGCCTTTCTTTATGGTCAGACCAAAGCTATGCCAGACGGACGTGACAGCAATATAGTGATACCAGAATAGACGCCTTATTGGGAAGTGGATCAGGTAAGTGACCTTTGGAAGGCGCCGAACTGAGGCCCTCAAGGGTTGGGGCTTCCTCCACGACTCGCGGGCTCAACGCATACCTCCTCGCGTACCGATATTCTCCCGCTTTGTGCATCTCTCTCAAGGACGAAGCATCTCTCTGCGAATATACCCATGTCGTTTCTCCGTCGCCATATGCCACCCAGCCTGCGGACCATCACTCGCTTCCAGCCCCCCACATTGACAGCAATGTGTTTCCAGGGAGTACGAGCACCAAGTCGTTGCTTTTCTTGTACGAGTATTTGGAACGTCTTCATCGCAGCTTCGTAATCGCGATCGATGCCAGGAGCCACCTCATCCAAAGGTTGAATCATAGTTTGAACGTGTAGTGTGAGTGTGTGCACTGCTGGAAAGGCACATACCGCTCGGAGGAAGGTGAAAGGGTCGCATAGTCTCGTGTCCAGATCAAGCTCGAGTGTGTGAACAAACTTCAACTGTTGTCCAAGACCAGCCAGACCACTAGGAGGTAATGTTGGGCACCTCTGGTCGTCTTCGGAAAATCCAACATGGTCTCTGAACCGTAAAACCCGAAGCGAGTTCCGATGCGTTGCAATGGCACTCAGCTGAAACAATCGGGTATGGCAAGTAATATTTAACACCTCGAGCGCCTTAACGTGATCTCTTACCAGCACGTTCAAAGCAAGGGTGGCGTCTTCTCTCTTATCTGACAAATGGGCGCTGTAATCCTCCGCATGAAGAGTATGAAGCTCAGAAAAGTCTTGAAGGCATACCGATTTGAGAAAGTTGAAGATGGGCACCGAGATCAATTCGAGTGATTGTATTCCAGAGAAGTCCCAGTGTTTTCTAACGTCCTCAGCTGCATGCTGCCAGTCGTACGATCGTAACAGTAAGTTGTTGATAGGTGGTATCTTTTCTCCAGGAGAGAAGCTGAAGCATGTGCCCTGGCCACGGTCTTCATAGCACAATGTGTCGAGTTGTCGAGCCTGAACAAGAAGTTGCTTTAGCGAGTTCAGTCGAGTCGATAGTACCGGAGTTGGACTGGCAAGCTTCAACGAAGTCAACAGCTCAGCAGGGATCGATCTCATAAATGTGTCCAAAGGGTTGCCCTCGTACTCTCGTCGCAAAGGAAGATTTTCGATATGTAGTTGTGTAGTATTCGAGTCACAGCTATGTATACGGCGAAGATCCGAAGGTAGCCATAGGCCCGTGGCAGGAATGTCGCCATCCACATATCGCCAGCTATTGTTAATCTTGTCAGTAAAACGAGGGGGATTCAAAGGTAGGTGTCGGTACCGGACAGACTTCAATCGCTTGATGCATGATAATAAGCTATTGATGCCTGTAGAGTCCAAGTTGCTTGGTATTATAACATGATTTGTAAGGTAGGAGATGTGGCGAAAGACATCAGGATGTCTTCTCTCGGCACCTGGTGCGACAAGAGTCTCATTCAGGGTCAGGTATCGGTATGCGATAGGTGCAGCAATGGCGTCAAACCTCTTTGAGACTAGACGCACAGACGTAAGGGCATGCAAATCTACATCCCGAAGCTACCAGATGAAATATTAGTATTGTGCCCCTGTACGAATGGATTATAGCACCGTGAATGTTGTGACATACCTGTTCGAACACGAGGGCAATAAGTTCCGAGCTGAGGCAATTCAAGGACAGGCTTGGCGAAGGTGGTGTCCTGGTCGAAGTGTCCATACAATGTGATGAGTTGGGAGAGTTGAACAAGAAGCAAGACCGACTTGGTGGTACGGAGTACGATAAAGTAATTGGGGGCGGAGAGACCAGCAGCTCGGTTGTAGAGAGCATGTTAAAGAAAAGCAGTCCGGTCGAGAAAGAGAGAGAGAAAGAGCCGAAAGGATATGTTTGGCAAAGAAGAAATCGGTCCGGAACTGCAATGGATTAAAGAAGTGACAGATGGGACGCTGCTTTGCCTATGTATAAGTCGACGACCGAATATGGCAGCTCGGGAATGGCTACCGGGTGTAAAATCTACTTTTTTGTTTTATGACACTAGACTAGTTGAGGCGAAAGTAACGAAGGATGGAAGACGGTCAAGCCTCATGCGGGTTGGAAATTGACTAAAACCCACGCTCGACATGGAGGGATGGGTCCTAGAAGCGGTTCCAACAAGACGGAACCATAGCAGGGTTGCTTTGCTGGAATTTGGAAGCAGAGCCGGGAGGGGTGGAGAGATGGTCGCCAGGATGATCTATGTATGTATGTACATGTCCTTTGATCAAAAGAAAGAGGGTCATAATATAATGAGTTATGTTGGGTTGTAAGTAGGCTTCAGAGCCGTGGAAGAAACTTGACTGCAAACTGAAAGAGGGTACACCCGGCCATACCATAGACAGAAGCAAGAAAGGTAAAACAATTTCAGGAGCTTGGGCTATCTCAAGACAATTTGAGCGACTGGAGAGCCAGCCACTAAGGGTGGATGTATGGATATGTGGAGATGGCTGAGCCTCTGAAGCGAAAAAGATCGAACAAACAAGGGTAAATTGTAGGTGGAGCAAGAGCTAAAGCAAGCAAAGACGCGAAGTGCAGATGAAGGAGAAACAAGGGTGTTCTAGTCCAAGTTGGGGAGGTGACAGATCAGAGCTCGAGGCAGAACAATAGCCAAAGCCAGCGGCTGTTAATCATGGCAATTAATGGAGGCGGCTAAAGCCTCTGAACGAATAGAGTACCAAAGGTAGAGACACGGTGGGTAAAACGACATCAGGTACAGTGCATTGGGTACAAGAAGGAAAGAGTCGTGTGATAGTGTGCATGAGCATGATTCGTCATTCTGTCCAAAGCATAGAATGCAGCACTTGGGAGAGCCTCAAGCTCTCAACCACCTTGGGTAGACATGGACGGGCATGACAACATAATCTCGGTCGTTGAGCGGGGGACCAGGTTAAGAAATAAGTGAAGCGTGATTCTATATCTCGTATCGTATCAAGTCGAATCGAGAGAGAAACACAATACACTAATCAAGAAGTGCTGCGTATTACACAAGCAAACCAATACAGTCCACTCCGGACAAGTCCTCCTCAGCCCATGGGAGAGCGAGCACGAACCTAAACGTGGTAGCTTGGCTATAGTCGGTAGCATAGCAAACAGGGGATTATGGACACCGACCGCCGAACCGAGTGGAATGATTTGTGACATCTATGCCGTGCGCGTGTCGTGAGCGGGCACGCACCTCCCGATTTCGTCCATGGCAGTCGTCGTACAAGCAAAAAAAAGTCAAGGTTTGAGTATCTTTCGCAAGACTGCCCCAAAACGGAAAAACCGGGACCCAGCTGAAGGGAACGGTGGCCCTCATAGCGTCTCGATGAGGGAACCAATCGCTGGTGTTGAAATGCCCCAGACCACGGTGCGGCGCGCAGCGGGGAGCAGGGGGAAACTTGAGCAGTCAATCGCATCGCATTCTTCCGAGATCCTTGTTGATGTTTATGTCGATGTCAGTGTGCGGATAGTGGTGATCGATGCCTGAATTACTCGGGAGACAGTTGTTTGATGATTTGATTCTCTGCATGAACCGCCCAGTGTGGCATTCACAGCAGAAAGCCTTCCCTTTCTAATCGATACAAGATTAATTATGGCTTGGCGACCCTGGCAAACAATGCATATTGTTGGTTTGAAGTTGAGAAAGATATTTCGTACGTACTGGACCCCAACGATTCGTGCTTTTTGTCAAGGAAGGTACAGCAAGCCTCAATCCTTCCCTTCTTCTTAAATAAGATTGAGATCGGTGCTGTTCTAGGTATTCTGGAAGGAAGCATGGGGGTGACAGGTAAGTGATTTCCTCTTTGGGCACAGCTAGCGTATTTACGCGAAACAAGCCCAAATTTCTTCATAGGCCAGATACCGGGAATGGCTTCGTCTCATATCTGCGTTTGATGAGTCAATAGGTCAAGTCGGGTTGGTCGCTGCAATTCCCGACATTTAACTCGCCATCTTTTCTTCTGCTTCGAGACACAGATGGTACTGTAATAAGTACCATCAACAACATACATGTCCACCCCCATGTCCTCCATCTCGTGTCCCATCAACCGGTGGGTCAGAACGGGCCACAAGCAGATTAGTGCATTCACCATGCTTCTCGAATATTTATCGCATCACTTGCATCTGCATTTATCGCTCAAGACTGAGCCTGCTAACACTGGTATAACTCCATGACAGCCTTCATTATCGATATCGACTCCCGTTTACACTGATGATCGAAAATATGGTGTGATAGAGGCCGTGTTGATTCCGGACTTGTATTTTCCCGAAACTCTATTATCGCAAGCTTCTTGACAGATGAGACATTCTGTCATATCGTTCGAGCTGAAAGATGTACCCTGCAGGTGAGTAAACAGGGGGCCACGTTGTGGGTTGGTCGCCGTTGAATGCGACTGGTTCGGTAGACGCTACTTAGGGTTACATCGACTAGTCGTCGTGTCGAGAACGGCAATCACAACGTCCGTTAGCAGTCCGAGATGCTGGGAATTTCGACTGGGCCCTCCTGACAACGACTTGCAGTATAGTACCGCATCGATTACGTTCCCCGGAAGTTCAAATCTGTCAACCTGCAGCTGAAGAAGAATCGGCCGAGCACATAGATAGGCCGGGACTATCGACGATCGATTGCAACCACCACATCATGTCAAACGGCAAACAAATAAACAAACAAGCAGAATTGCTTCTTCTGAGAAAGAAAGAAGAGATCGGCCCGCCCTCCACTAGAGGACTATATCTCCACCTCATATCACCCAACGCTTCAGAATATCTAAACGACTGCAACACTTTCGACTTGTTGGCTTTTTTGCGTAGTGTCGTCTTGATGTAGTTCTGCTGACCAAGTCCAATCTCTATCTTTTCGGCCCGGCTGGTACAACCTTAACCAGCAATGATGAGACCTTGACCACGCTGTCAAGTTCGTGACTCGGACCCTGAGACCTGCATCTGCAGTGAACCTTGACAAGACATGTATGACACCCTATCTTTGTCCAACCAAGCTCGACCTGCTGTTAGTCGATTCTGACGCAGCGATTTGTTGGATCATTAGCCACGCGGCAATCGTAGGAGTATTCACACTCACTGTGAACCAACGATCAACCGGTAGAGAGGGAGGTGGCACTATTGGAAGCCTGCTACTTCAACAAGCGTTGTAACTTGTAGGTGTCGTGGTTCCTTCAATGCCGAGGATGCTTGAGTTGAAACATATGCTCTTCATTTGTCACATTGACGGAAACATACTGCAGTGCTATCTATGGTGGATTGCCAAAAGTAACAGTGGTATTGGCAATCTGGATGCCACTCAGCAGAGGGGTATCCATGGTATTGATAAAAAGTCGTTCAGAGGGCCAAGCAAAAGTTTTGGTGCCCTAGCCTTGACTTGAATAACAATATAGTCGGTACAACATAACAGAAGAGAACGCTATGGGAATCTGCCCTTCGCCGCGCCAGCCCATTCATGCATGTACGAGAACACAAAAATATCGATCCAAAAAAAAAGTTCCACCTTCCAACAAACGTGTCCGTCTTCCCATTGGCCTGGCGTTTCTCAACTCAAACCGTGGATATCTTAGATTAGAGCAGCGCAACATACCCCAGCAATTCGACGGATAGGGACGCATATTTCGAGAACCATCACCCGGCTAGTCTCCCTACACCTCGGATCCGCCACTAATATCGGTAAATGGGCTCTTTGCTCTTAGGAGGGGGGCCGCTGGGTGCATCGTAAATATCGTCGTCGTCTGAGACCTCATCAAGCCGTTGTTGAGCGGGGGGCTGGGCTGATGGGGTCGAGGCTCCGGCGCCGTGCATATGAACCTTCCCAACGGCGCTGTCTTGACGGCCTAGATAGCTTTCTGTTGGCCTGAAGCCGGGGTGGAAAGGCTCGGCTGCAAGACGCTGTTCCTCGGAATACTGGTACGCTGCGTTCGTCTGGACAGAACTACCTGGTTGAGGGTCTGCGAATGGGTTTTCAGTAGGCCCGTCATAGGGCCGGCTTGAACTACCTTCACCTGCCTTCGGTGGAGGACCCGGGGGAGGTGAATAAGACTGTGTCTCCTTACCCTTGCCGTGGTTGTGACCAGAGCTTGAGGACGCAGTAGTGAAATAATGGTTGGTATCAGTTCCGTTGGTCTGGGGCTGGGACTGTGTCTGCTGTTGGGGCAGAAGCTGAGGGGTCACGCTCGGCGACTGGGAGTCGCTGCGTTCGTTAAGACCCAGCTGTTTGCGAGCACTGAGGACAGCGCGCTTGTGCTGGTTAAGCGCGGTCTGCAACTGCTCGTTGGTGTCGATGAGATTTTCCATTGTATCGTTATCAGGCGCAGGATTCTCGGACGTCATGTAACCCTGGATGCTGCGGGAGGCGCTGGAGCACCGATCGGCAAACTCCTTAATGAGATCATTGTCGAGAATCTCGCCAGGAGGTGTATTCATAACGACCTGCTCAAGGAGCTTGGCCGATGTTCGTGCTTCTTCAAGTCTGCTGGCAAGCTCGATAGTGTCAGGCAAGCGTCTGTTTGTATGGTGTCTCGCAAAGTAGTTTTGGGAGTGCGGGTTTTGAGGTGCAGGGGAACTATTGTAACCACCTGGCGACATCATTGGTTGTCGTGGTCCCTGCGACAATCTGTGTTAGTCTAGATCGCCTCTGCATGTGGTTTTTGTAAACATACACCGTAGTTCTTATAAGCTTCTTCCTTCTCCTTCTGCCACATTGAGATAAGTAACGTTAAGTTCTCGTCGTATGACTTAGTATGTTGGAAGTCCTCAAGAGTTTCCATGACAATCTGGCGGACACTGGGGTCTTTCAAATGCTTGAGGAGTGAGCGCACAGTATCGGTGAACTTCTGGTCCAGGTTTCGCGTGAAGGTCGGGCCGGGGTTGTCAGTCAGAATACGCAGCAGCATAACTGCATTGTATTGCCATGACGGTCTCGAATAGTATTCTTTTGACAAGTATTTGCGGATCAAGCGCGCGCATTCTGCGGCAGCGGCTGGGGAGCACTCGGCGGCGTCAACGATAGGAGGGAGAAAAAGGACCTCATCTTGCTGTGTCGCAAAAGCGCATTAGATTAGCGAAAATACGTCACAAAAGGCAGGTGATGACTGAGGATGTTTACCTTTGACTGTCCTCCGGACTCGCAGAATGCTTTCTAGATTCTGGTCAGCGATGGCCAGACTATGCGGGCGGGTTCGCAAGACTGCGCGGTAATACGAGGACATACCGCGCTATTATGAGCTGTAGCCTCAGGCGAGCCTGCGGGTGTCGTCCCTGATGGTGATGCTCCGGAGGGTCCGTCAGACGTTCCTATGAATGTCAGATATGGGCTCACTGTTTGTTTTGCGCCGCTCGAGCTCTATTGGAGGTGGCAGGGCTGCGCGTGTGCGTATAGACACGTACGGTTCGAAACATTGCTTGCTTTCTTTCTAATGCTTCCGAGCATCTTGCTCATACCGAGGCCCTTCATGGATTTCATGGCTGCGTTGGAGCCTTGCGCCGCAACGGGCGGCTTTTTGGATATGGTAGTCGGGCACTTGTGGACAGGAGGCGGGCGACGAGAGGTTGCCTAGAGTGGTCCCGGGTTGTGACGGTGAGAGACAACAAATCGTTGTTGAAGAGGTAAAAGATTCAATGAATGCAATGTTGAAAAAGATGAAGGGAAATTAAGGCCCAAATGGGAAAGCACCGAGCATCCAATCCAATGCTCTCACAGTTTCAGAAACGAACGGTGATGTCGGTTGGTTTAACTTGTTTCGCGAGCTGGCGATGTTGGATCGGATTGGAGTGAGAGTCAAATGATTGGCGCCGCGGTTTGGGAGTAACAAGGGTCTTGATCCTGGGAGCCCGAGGGATAAGGGTCAAGAATCGAATCTTTGAGATTGGTAGGTAGCTTATAGCGGAGAGAATAGCGGTGCCGGGAATGACAGTATTGTTACTCTTCCCGTTCTGACTCCTTTCTATATTCCACTGTATCTTCTTTCTCTTATTATTGTTGCTCTTCCCTATACGATTTCAAGGTTCGGAGTTGTCAAAGGGTCCGTGATGCGCCGCTCGCTAATACCGCCCCGTGCGTCACCCGCTCGTTGGGCTTAAGGCTGGGCTTAGGCTATAAAAGCTCCAAGATTTGCAGGGTCCTTTTACAAGGCCGAGGGGAAGCCCATGGGGAATTTCAAGAGTAAACCGGAAAAGCTGAGAGGTACATGTACCTATGGGTTTTGTACATTAAATCAAAGTCGAGAACTAATGCATTAAATCAAGTCCATCAGTAAAATATCGAAGGATCCTTTCATCTTTTCTAACATTCTAAAGCGGCCGCTTTTGCACAGCCTCATCACCCTACGCAATCAACCCCTCCATATCGCCGCTGGGTAACACATGACAATCGCGTCTTGGCTTTGTCTGGGGGCTTTTTCATGAATATCGAACATCCCAAAACAACGCGTGTCGTTTTTGATATGCAAAAGGGCTATCTGCAGGGAAATGATCCGCACCATCTCCACTGCTAATCGTTCTTCTGGATCTCTTATAAGTAGGCCGCCTGCTGTACACTTGAAACAGTCAGTAAGCCATATGTCCTATCATAAACAGGCACCGTCCTGTGGTAAAGTATGGCATGGGTGGATGGACGGACCGTTACAGATTAAGCTCGAACTGCGTAGGCTCCATTTTGCAATCTTGTCGAAGCATCAGATCCCATGTTTCGACCGACAAGGATCTTGCCGCATATCAGATTACAGTGTATAAGTCCGACAGAGGTGACCTATCTTTGTCACCCTTCCGGCAGATTCGTTTGAATCGGTGCAACATGTAGATCAGCATCTAATAAGCGGCACGAGTGGTGCTGCCAGTAGTATACACGACTCAGTGACTCCTCTCATTATTAAATCATGTTTAACTCTTATAGAAGGGCGAAATCTAGCTTTGACTGCTATACAAAGTCTCCACAACGTGGACAATGATCTAATCAGCGCCTCGCAGCGTTGTCTACTGACCATCCTCCGTCTCGTCGTCTTCGTCATCACCCTCGTCGTCCGACTCATCTTCGGTATCTGGTGAGATGTCCTCCACAATCAGATTCCCTGACCTTCCGATCTTCTCCCCCATCGTCAATGTCGTGCTAGGCTCGTACACCATCCTAGGAAGGATCGAAGCGATTCGGAACTTGTACTCGTGCTCATACTCTTCCGGCTTGTCACCCACGGTTGTACCCTCCTCTTGAAGAACGCTGTAGCACTCCACAAAAGCATACATATCTTCCAGAGAGGCATCTTGAGGGAAACGGCGCACGATTCGGCCGATACCTGATTCCTCGGGCATCTTGAGTGCGACTCGTACCACGTTCTTATCACTAGCTGGTGGTTCGGCCACAATAGTCGCAGCTCTCCATGTTTTCCATTGCTTGCGCTTCTGTTCGAGTATTGCCGCTGCATTTGCTTCTTCCAAAGCCCGCTTCTCTGCCGCCTCCGCGGCCGCGGCCGCTTCCTTCTTCTGCCGAGCACGCTCACGGTCAATAGCCAGGGATCGCTCGTAGGCTGAATCTTGCTCAGTTCGTAGATTTCTTGTCACTTCCTGGGCGGTTCGCTCAGCCCGCACTCCATCCAGGTCGGCGCCGTACTTCTCGATAGCTGTTCGAATCTCTGACAAGTAAGTGGCTGGGGGCATAGGTCCGACAAGCCGCTTGACGATTCCCATGCGGGTGCTGCCCTCCTTCGGCGTAAGACAAACTAATGCTGAGAAAGGGAATTTGGTGCAGATGTACTCCTGAGCAACTTGGTAGGCTTCAGAGTCCAGCACGTTGCCACCCCAAAGGATAATGTTATTGGAAGGGTCCTTGATGAATGCGACTACTTCTGGCGATAGCAAAGTCTCTTTGACAAAGGATTCAGTATCATCATGCTCAGGAGACAACAACACTACAAGCATAAATTTGAGATCCTTCTTAGCTTGATCGTGCGCCTGAGCGACACCGCCCTCGAAAAATGGCAATTCATTCTCCCCATACTCCTCCTCGAATTCCCGCTTAAACCTCGAGGCTGTATCCCGTGGCATCAGAGGTCGTCGGCCATTGGTACCTCTGAAGCCGGTTGATATTCTGCTTGTAACAGCACGTGGTCGAATCGACGCAGGTAAGAATGATAGCGCATATATCAGGGTTCGAAAGAGTGTCGAGGCCGCCCTCCACCCCAAGCTAAAAGGCGTAAGAAGCAGGCCCAAGAGCCAGGGTGCCCGATTTGTGACAGAGCTTTGGGGAACGATTCGTGGGGCTAGATCGGTGCGCTGCCGTGGTGTAGCACGGGAGGGACGCGCTGCCTCGGTGAAGAGGCTCTCTTGTAAGTTTTCATGCCGTGCTGTCGCTCGAGGAATTTCTTGCTGCGCTGCAGCTATCGGGTCGGCCGTCTCGCCATCGAAGAACTTGGCGATCGCTATCTGCGGGCGCGATATTAGAATCTCTGGAGATACACATAGAATTCATCTGCATACCTGAACGTTCCACTCTGACCGTCTTAGAAGTGGAATGGCTTCGTTGATTTCTTGGTTGGTGACTTGAGTGTACTGATTGAGAGCCTCTTGCTGACTAGAGGACAGCTGTCCCAAGTCGATTTCACCTTCAGCCATGCTAGATTTCCTATTATCCCTAGCCGCCTCGTACGTGACGACAATACAATGTTGTCTTAGAGCTTGAATCGCAAGCTAGATATTCAAAGATCTAGGGTTTGCAATTGGTGTATGCAGAAAGTAAGGATACCGTTGTGTTTCGGCTGTTGCGGTGACCCCACGCTGTTTGTTATAAGAACAAGACAGGAAGGAAGGTTCTGGATGCCTGCAAATGAAGCGTATCAACGGTTATTTTTCGTTAGATTTATGCAGTCTTTAAATTACTTGAACATTTCTGGAACATCGTGAGGAACTATTGCCAAGTTTGAGTCCTGTGTTAATGAGCCTTGGGGATATGATATCAAGAGAGCTAGATGAGGTAGACGAATGACGGTACTGGAGCGCGTCAGAGCTTGGCTTATCAGTATGGATATCATGGATATCAGTACAACAGTAAACAGATTAAACCCTTTTAAGGTGGGCTATTCTTCGGAATATTGCATAATTAGAACAAGCTGGCTTCAGGTTGGCGTCATGCCGCCAGGGGGGCATTGCATGTATCTTTGCATATTAATTCTGCAGTAGAGATACCCTGAAGCGCGGTGCTATTGGGAACCAGACTCGCGAACTGAACTGACCTGTCTGGTCGGAGGTCGGTCGTCTCGCGCGCCAGTCCCTCCACCAAAAGTGCCCCCCACCGCCCACATCCACACTCGTCCAACTCCTACATACCTTACCTTGCCTTACCTTACCTCTCGTCTCCTCCCCCCGACCTCGCAACTGCTTGCTCCCGCTACAAGAGGCGACGGCCTGCGCCTTGTTCCCCTGGACACGGTCGTTGGCTTCCTGCGCTTTATTCGACTTTCACGCTGCTCCGGTTAGCAGCGCCGTTGAAACCCCGCCGTCCTTCTTGTTCCTCCATGGGCGGCCAGTCGCCTCGATCAATTGAACCATGGGAAATGCTTGCCAGAGTCAAGTAGGTGCTGTCTTTGTCAGTATTTGGTCCGGATCCTGCCGGATTTGTTATCTGTGCGAGATCGCTATTACTTGCAGCATGCTAACTCCCGGTCGTGCTTTAGACGTCGTAAACTCGGCCAAGGGGGCTGTACTATCTTCAACACTATATACTATTGACCATGGCGACATCGCGATATCAACCGGCCGATCTACGACGCCAAGTCGGGTCTCCGAGGCCCAAGGGACGCGGTTCGTTTGCCCTTCCGATTATAGATTTCACCCGCTTGTTATCAAGTCCAAACAAACGCTGACCTGGGCCTTCCCAGAGAATAAAGATACCTTATGCCGAAACGTACTTATTTATGGCCATTGTCGTTACGAGGACCAAGGCTGTGCTTTCAGCCATGATCAGAACAAAAATAACTCCAATTCAGACTTGTAGGTTAACCTTGTTCATGATCGTTTTGTTGTTTGGAGATCCATCATGCGAAAGCTCGCTGTATCCAAGTCCGACTTCGCCTGGATCGTTTAGGTTACACACGTGGGCCAGTAACGTCCCTACCCGTCACCATCCATGCTTGCTGAATTGGAAATGTGATTGAGAAACTCAAAGTATGGATTGCAACTGCCGCAATTTGAGTCTGTAGAGGCTTCATGGCTACGGCAGGAAGGACTTATGGTGCCCGCCTTAACGTTTCTGCTTATGGGCTGCTGCTTGCCTCCACTATCACGAATGACTTCTTCTTCTGCTGCCAACTTTGCCCCGAGTTTTCCAAACCACAGATTATTCCGCTTATTGATCGCAAGACTCTATGACTATCCTGGCCATATGCTTTCTTTTATTTCAGTGTTGTGTCTTTCTTTCGATTTCAGTCAAGCGTCGAAAGACTCACCTCCTCTACCCCATGGACATATTCCGTTGACCTAACAAGATGGCTGACAGCGATGAATCTAGATCTAAAAAATCGCTAAACGTCGATTCACCTTCATTCACGCCTGCTGGCATAGGCAGCAAGAAACCTACATTCTCTTCGCAAGCTGCAAGCGCTCCCGCATTTACTCCACGTGGATTAGGCTGTACGAACCCTTGTGTGTCCTCATGTTTTCTGACTTAACTAACACTACCTTTGCGAAGCAGCCACTCCCGTTGGCCCGCAAGATGGCGATAGTAGCGTCTTCAATCCTGCGTCTATCCGAGAATTCACACCCAATTTTGACATAAACACTACGGTGAGACACAATTACCTCTGATGTCGTGTCGAGACTATACTGATCAGGTAGACCACGACAAATGGCTCCGCCCAAGACAGTGGGATCTCTTATGACCCCTTTACTATGCCCGCTGTGAACCAAGGCCTCACCACTCCTCAGTTCAACCCTTATGCAGAGGATCCTACTCTCGGTGGTCACGGGCCAGGTTATTTCCAAGCGCAAAATGCGTTTGCAACACCCCTTCAACCACTCCAACATCATCTATATTTCCCAGTGGCTCCCCACCGAGATGACTTGATGCCCTATCATCGCGTGCCGCACGACTTTTTCCTGCCCGAGAAAGAACGCGAAGAAATTGCGCGAAAGCTTGAGGCAGCCGGCCAAGTCCTTCCCAACTCTCAGCTACCACAACTCGACAACTACCACAACTT
>JABCQV010000538.1:0-16614 GCA_013186375.1 Fusarium aywerte | reverse complement strand
GGGCTTGGCTTGGCTAAATAAATACCCTAGATCTGATAAATTTTGGCGATGAGGATTAATTAATCTGAGATTCTGTTATATTCTGCCGTGGTGGAAATGATAAACGCCTCAAAGAGGCTGGTCATTCATGTCCACGTTGTCTGGTGACGACGCCCAACGGTCTTTGATCCAGTCAGAGGGTAAAGACCACGAGGAAACTCAGAGGCTGGGTTGATGATCGCATGCAACATAGATAGTATAGAGTCATGATAATCATGGGTTACCTCTGTTACCGTACATACGACACGGTAAAGAAAGAACCGATTGAAACTAATTATGGAACAGGAATTGTCTGTAAAATGATTCAATCGTCAACCTTGTTTTTCTACTATGTTGTCTGTCTGTGTCGGGTACAATTAATAATTCGTCATAATTGTAGATCATACAAAGGAAAAAGGAAAGCTACAGTAAACCGCAAACGCGACATGCAAGAGAATGTAAACGGAGCCGAAAACGTATTAATCGGCATCTGAAGCTGCCGACGTCTCTGATAGACTGATTAAACCATCATTCATATGTCATTCTATATCTGTGTTACTGGGTTGCCCGTTACTGGGAATATTTTGAAACGGCTCCTGAAAAAAACGGCACAAGACGATGATGAGTGAGTCCTGGGCACGGCACGCACGCCAAGGCTCTCAGGTGGCTCACGGCTCATGTCGTGGTGGAGGCTGTCATGTTTGTGTGTGAGTGGTTGATTTTTGGGAACCGTTCACCTTGGAGTCTCGTGGCAGTTTAATTTTGGTGCCTGAAAGATTAAACAACAAAAGGTACTCAATTCAACTCTGTAACTATAGATGACTTCCATCGCGTAAATTTTTATTCCATCGCTTAATTATTATTATGGCGAAAGATGCTATGGCCTCTCTTCTTCTCTTCAACGACTTTTCTACGGACCAAAGAATCCTTCCGTTTTATGGAGAGGCCAAGACCTGATACCCTGGCAATACCCGCCAATGCCCTGCGCTATCCTTCACAGACCCCTGCCACCATAAGCGCCCCTGCCTCGTCAAGTACACAGTGTTCCACTCCAACTCTATTAACACGGTCATTCTCGTACCAGAAGGTGGCTCCCCAGTGGATCTCATTCTGGGAAGGGGACCTTGGCTTGGGCTGAACCTTGTGCTGCGCTCTGGGAGTGTGAGTGCCCATCCTACTTTCAGTCTCTCACTCCATTCTCAGGGACTGACTCCTCGAGACTGATATTAATCCTACTCCCCCAGCACTCTTATTCCCATCTCCCTCTGTAATACTCAACCTTCAATTATTGATTGATACTCCCACATCTTGATCTTTTTATCCCTTCTCGACAATCCAAAAAAGACAAGACATTCTTTCCGCTTTCGTCTCTTTTGTTGCTTTGTGTTTTGGATCCATTTGTCTCATCTGTTCGCTGCCGGCCACTTTCAAGACCGCCATCGACGCCCACGATACAATTCAATAACAATACAATCACTAACACACCTGACGACATTATCCACGGCTTCGGTTTTTTTCTATCTACCTAACCCTTCACCTTCTACTACTACTACCCCGCCCTCTTGAAAAGGGTTTTTGGGAATTCAATAAATCGTCACAAACTATATCGACAATGTCTCTTACAGTGACGCAACAACCACCGCAAAGGGAGCTTGATGCACCAAAACTTGACACTTTGCTCGCCCAGCGACAATCACAATCACAGTCACAGCCCCGACCTCAAATAGAATCATTATCCGTCGACCCTCCTATTTATTCTCCCTCCGCCGACGCCGACGAATCTTCTCGCGAGAACACGCCTACAACAACCATGATTCCCACTCAACGACAACTCGCATCTGCTCCTGCTCTCCCCGCCAAGAGCTCCCTCCGAGCTTCAAGATGCTTGGACGGTCTCCTCACTCACAAGCTGACCACCGAGGGTCAAGCTCCTTTCTCTACTCCTCATGATCTTTACCTTTCTTCCGAGGAAGATGCTTCCTCTTCCGCCGATGACTTTTCCGACTTTGAGTCCGACTCTGCCAGCGATGAGTCTCTGGCTTCAGACAGAAGAGGCAGCCGCGAGGACACTGCCAAGATGGTCTCGGTTGTCTACGCTGGAAAGCCTTCAGTGATTGACCTTCCTCGCCGATCCGTCTCCCCTAGCCTGACCAGTGAAGCTTCTTCTCGACCTTCATCAAGAATGTCCACTTCATCCCGACCTCCTAGTTGTCTTCGCAGAACGTCGACTCTGCCAGTTACACTCCCCGTTCTCGACCGCCGCATGTCTTTCTGCACTACTTCTTCCGGTTCTATTCTACACCCTCCACGAACTAGCAGCATGGGCACTGGCCGCCTCGAGAAGCAACGACCAGAATTTCTCAGCATTGACCCATTTGCGACCAAGCCTGAGCCTGAAACCAAGGACGAGTCCTCTGAGAGACCAAAGACACCAAAGTCTCCTGGTGTATTCAAGCGCACACTGAGCTTGGTCAAGAAGCGAAGCCGACCTTCGCTCAACACAAATTTTGCCGGCCAATCCAAGGACAACCTTTCTCTTTTCACACCTACACTACCCATGGAACAGGTTCAGGAAGAACCAGGTACCGACTCGGAGGACAAGCCTCCCAAGCCTATTCTCCAAAAGGCACCTACCTACCACGAGTTCGCCCAAAGGAGGATGTCATCAGCCCCAATGTCGCCCATGTCACCCATGTCCGAACCCGGATCGCCAATGACGCCCAACAGCACCCGCAGCCGCCTAAGGCAGGGATTGGCAGCAGCCGCGCGACGACGAAGCGTCAAGGTTTAACCAAGAAATAAAGACACAAATACTTGGTTTTCTTTTTTGTACATTTACGACTTATGACTGGGCAACTAAACGGATAACGGGTGCTAGACGCCTCTAATACTTCTCCTTTGTCTTACTATCTTCTGTATTCGACCAAAAAACGGTCTTAGGGCAAAGGGCATCAGGCGCACTCATGGGACATGTTCTGCTGGACAAGAAAAAGAAACCGGCGTTGCACTGTTATCACTCACCACTCGAAACTGAGCACCGGCGTTTTTATTTTTGGGATTTAGATACATATACACTCATGCGCTTTGCAAGCGTAGTCGACCTTGGACAGGTCTTTGGAAGGATCTTTGTCAGATAGGATAAATTGTTAATGAACCCAGCCGCAAAAAAGACGGTAGATGGGTATGCATTAGCATCAATCAATACGAATGAATTAACAATTCCTACAAAATTTGTTCACTTTTTTGCCTTTCTTGTGATGTCTCGAATGGTTGGTCTATTTAGTGATACTGCGTAGGATCTTGTTATTTGCATGCATCCATCCAATGCATTGTGTTTGAAGTTACACCAACAGATGCGGTGAAGTGGTTGCTTTAGATCGGCGCCCCCGGTACCAGTGCCTGAATCTGGGGTTGAACTCTGCAGCCACCGACAACATCAAGCAAGATGGAGGATTCCATTCTATAACTGCTTTCGTTTACAGTCTTGTGCTGTGATGCCGCCTTTTCCATTAAACAGGCCGGATCTGGAATATTCAAAGTACTAACTAAAAGACTATCGAATTGAATAAGATCTCCCCCTGTTCCTTTTTGCTTCTGTTGTTGCGGTGATGGGCGGAACCATATTCGATCAGGACAGGGTATAAGTGAGCGATACTGAAAAAGTACATATGATTTACATTATCAACAAGGCAAAGTCGAGGTAGACAAGATGTACTTGCCGCATTTGGTAGGTGGGTAATCTGAACGAACTCAATTGATGAATTTTGGCTGGTCACTATCTGTATCTCGCTCACTGTCAAAGTTCCCGAGATTTTAATAGTAATAATATGCCATAGCTTCTATAAGGTAATCTCGGGATGTCACCAAAGATTTGTTGAATGAGGCTGGGCTCAGTTAGTATTCTAGAAGACGAGAAGAACAAGACAGTTAATCGAGAAATGACGCTATCATTATTTCGCTTCGTTTTAAACATGGCTTGGTGAATTTTAAAACTCGGTGAGTATCCGTACATAATTTATCACTGTACCTACTTGTGTAAGTAGTACACAGACAGTTGTGATAGTAGTAAAGATTATCTACATATCCCCTGAGCACGTGGGATGGATGATCCGCTCCCCCCTTGTCACGTTTAGTCCCCAGTTCAATACGGAAATTCACCTTTTTTTTTAATTGAGATCTACCCCCTTGAAAATGCAATCACCCCCAGGTCCAGCCTAGCGATGAGAGACTACGACACAGAAAACGGTCAGATCAGATCAATTGAACCATTTGAGAGGGTTTTTGTTTGTATCTTTTTTGTGTTCTGTACAATACTGTGCTCTTTTTCCGCGGAACGTGCTGTCATTTATTATTAACTAATTAATTAGTCCTATTCGATAAATTAATCACATTGCCACCGTTTCTTGACTCAAGTTTATTATTATTACCCGGTCTACCGTACAAGCACAGTTCACACTCATACTCACTCTACAGTATGTATTAGTCTAGTATTCAGGGGAATAACAAAACTCCACTAGGAACGGGATTACTTGTGGATCGTGAAAATGGGGGAGAAGGAGAATGCAAGTCTTGGGCTTGGCTTTGAGATACTGTACGGGTTCGAATGTAACTATATGATGTCTTACATTGCTTTTTCTTTTTAAGACTGCAACCTATTGTATGTACAGTATTGTTTTTCCCCCCCGTTGATGCACGTGCGAAAAAGCAACGAGATGGGAATGGAGAAAGAAGCCACTATCACATACATGGTATGATTATTTCTCGCATGTCTCTCTTTATACTCTGTACTTTTTTTTAATCATAAATGTTGGTGGTGATTAATTATTGAGTAATTGAAATTGGACTTTGTCATTAATATTCTCTGGACTGCCTACCTACCGTACATCCGTCCTTCCCTGTATGACACGATTTCTACGGTAGCAATCAATTGACCGTCTTTTCAAAGTGGATTCTAATTCAATTGATGAACTTCCATTAGAATGTCTAGACTCATCCACTTTGTTGGTCTCTACTCTAGCTGCGATACTAGCTTCCCAGCTAATAGACTTACAGTTTAAATCACTCTGTAGCAGACAAGAGCTCGTGTCAAACAGCGTCAGTGTCTTGGACACAGACCATGCCAGACGAGAAATACTGTACAGTAACTTGTTCCTTCTAGATAAAAAGGAGCTCTTGCGTGATGCCATGTGATCCCTGTTCGCTTCGCTTCTCGCCTTTTGCTGCTTCATCAATTTCCTCTTAGTAACTTAGGGGCTTGGACCATCAGAAGGATACTGCGTTTCGTGTGTGCCTTGCATGAGATGCGGTACTGAACTTGGAACTAACCTACTCTGAGGATTGTACTCATGACAAAAGATGTGGCTGGCCCAACAAGGGGACTTTACCAAGAGACGTTGAGACTATAGACAACCAAGGGCGTTTGACTTTGACTTTTTGATCGAATTGATGGGCTCTACAGAGTAGGCACAAATGCCATAGAGAAGCGGTCAAAAAGAATCGACAATCTAAAAAAGTCCACCCTTGAGAGGATCCGATGCAACCGTTTTCAAACGCTGGCTTTATAGAGAGTTGCACTCTTGGAATAGAGATTGGCGCTGGTAATATTATCATCAAACGTGAGCTTTTGCTTGTAGATCTTGGCGTCCACTTTGACCCTGAAACATATTTTCCTTGGACGATCATGCAAGCCCTGCACTGTGAGATACTCTATACAATAGCGGCGTATCGCGTGTGATGGTACACGCAGCAAAGCTGGTGATCCTCGTCTGGGGGAAATTAAGACCCCTCCCAGATGAGTTTCGCTCGACTGAGTAACAAGATCGGCGATCCAAATTGCTCTGTTTGATCTTCTTAGTCTCTTGTGCTAAAACATCTGTGTGAGCTGGTACCTGCGGTGGCTTGCTGTGATGGATGACAGGTGGAGAAGCTTGTGGTGCTGAATATTATTAAACGTACGTGTTCGAGTAACTAACAAGCACATAAAGACTTGCAAGATCTTGAAGGATGATGAACGCCAGGATCTAGGGTCCTGTCTTGGCTTTTTGAAGAGTCTGTAGAATTTTGATTCCCGCTCCACAGGGTCCTGACTCGCAATTAGAAGCTATTTCCAACAATTCACTTTGGTCCCCTCTGGGTACGTGCTCAAGCTTACCCAATATAGTGGTTACAGTTTGATACGGTACATTACCTGTTATGTATGGACGTGCGGTGACACAGTAAGTTGGAATCATGTGAGTTACTTTCATCTTTGGTGACAGCGATATCCCCGATAACATGGTCAGTTTCATCCTTCGGATCCGGGCGAGTCTGAGCGTGAAACTTAGATCATGAAACAGAAAAGTAAAATCCTGTTGGATCTTGATCTTGGTTCTAGAAGGGAAGTTAGAATATATTAGTACGTAATGCAAAAAATAGACAAACAGACACTGGGTGACATACGTAAGATGCAGCCGTGATCGAGTTTCAGGTTTCGCCATGTACACCAACACGAGGTAAAGGATAAAAGCTTGGACTTTTGTAGCAGGTAAAGTAACAGTGTTGGTACATTGTGGCCAAGCTTCGTGATGCTTCATGTTCGCTTTTTGGCTGATGCTCGTGAAGGAAGCTTTTGTAGCTTGTTGCCAAAGCTGGGATGAATAACTAACCAACACTAGAGTGCAGATGACCTGCTTGTCAAATCTTGTCATTCCTATGCAGGATGGACTAGTCAGTGTCATTGACTAGTTTAGAGCCAAGTTATCCAAGTAGTGGCCGTTATCATGCGTTGGGCATCTGGTAATGTCTGTTTGAAGACCAACTATCATCGAGATGAACGGGCAACAAGTGTAGAGTAGGATCGCTAAGTTGATCTGAAATCAGCGTTGAGTTTAACCATGCCCATGCTTCTTTTATACACACGGTATGTATTGGGTCATAAACGTTTACACTGTTTGTATACAAGCCATCATGCTGTGAGGCCTCAAATCCAGGCCCGTCTAAGGCTAGAGCCCTATATGTTTGCTACCAGACGAGCCCGTCACAGCACTTCCGTGCGGACGCATGAGTACAACCCTTCTTTAGTGAAAGAAAGGCCAGTGGTAAACTGTGAATAAAGGCTGTGGGAGTTGGACACGATCGAAAGTTCGCATCGTAGTGTTGAGACTCCATGATGCCCGTCTCAACAATGGCCGTAGGGCTCTGGCAAGATCCCAAAGTTAAACAAAATCTTACATAATTCTTGTTTTAATATCAGGCAAATCCTATCAATGATTTATCAAGATCAACCAAATATAATGCTAGCTAAAAGACTTACGAGTACAATATCGTTATACTTGACTTGGCAGTATCAACAAGACCAGATGTTTAGAAGATGTTTGAAGTGAACTCCTCCAAGGGCAAATGTCAAGAAGCAAAGTAAACATGTAACAGAGTAAGTAAAGAGAACAGAGGAGAAAGCAAAAGAACCTTGGTAGGAGAAAAGTTGGCAGTGCATTTGCGGGTATCTGCCTTGCCAGTAGTAAACACTGGCAACAAAGACGAGACATTCAGTCAAAGTCTGAATGAACAATCATTACAAGAAAGCATCTAATTATATTGCGCTTTTCGAGCATCTGGCCAGTTCCAGGTATTCACTTGGGCCAAGCCGTAGTTGTGAGGCACTGGTGAGCAGATGAAATGGGGTGGTTAAAGCCATTTGCCTCAACAATAGGAACCCAAAAGGTGAACAATTATCATAAATGAGCATTTCCCCACTGCTGCCTAGACCAAAGTCACCTCCTCAAGATTATTTCCCCCGCCGACGAGCGCAAAAAATTTGATCTTGTCATGAGAGGATCTCCTGGCTTCTCACCATCCACTTGAGCCTCATCTTCTACTTATCTGTCCCACCCAAAGTCGATACATCCCGCGGATCAATAATGGCTCCTAAAAACGAAGACCCGCCGGTCTTGGTCATAGGAATCGACTTTGGTACCACGTAAGACTTGTTCTCTCTCGATACAGCTTCTCTTATTCCTTTGCTGACCCGTCACTCTCTCAGGTACTCAGGAGTCGCTTGGAAAGTCGCTGGCAAAGAAGAAGACTCCATCCAGACCGTCACGGACTGGCGGACCATTAAAGACTTCAACATCGACACTCCCAAAGCGCCCTCAGCCATCTTCTATCGTCACGCCAATGATGAAAATCCCGCCTGGGGATACAAAACACCCCTGGAGGAAGGTGTTATGCGCTGGTTCAAACTCCTGCTAGTCAACGAAAGAGATCTCCCGGCAAACGTGCGAAACTCGTCTCAGGTAAAAGATGCTCGAAACTTGATGCACAAGCTCAACAAGACGCCTGTACAGATCTTCGGCGACTATCTTCGTGAGCTTTGGGACTACAGCCGCGATCAGATCGCAGCGGCAGAGCAGCAACAGTGGACGAGCATCTACCGAGTTCATTTCGTTATCACTTTACCTGCGATCTGGCCGCATTATGTCCAGTCGCGGATGGTTGAGGCTATGAAAATGGCTGGTCTGTTTGACCTGACGGAGGGGGGAAACACGACCTATGGCTTCATCTCTGAGCCTGAGGCAGCGGCTTTGACGTGCCTCAAGGAGAATGCAGGCCGATACACTCTTGAGGTAGGGGACCCCCCATCTTCAAATGCAGATATTGACTTCTGTTCGATAGGTCGGTGATCATTTCATTGTCTGCGATGCGGGCGGCGGCACTGTCGTAAGTCTACATTACCTAACTCTACGACCTTCCTTCCCTTCTCTCTTTCTTTCTTTCCCTATTCTTGCTCTTCTCACCATACATACTCTAGGACATCATCACCTACAAGATTGAAAAGCTTAACCCTTTCACCGTCAGTGAAAGTGTCAAAGGAGATGGTAACAATGTCTATAAATTTAGAAGCACTGTGCTAACGAACCCAGGCGGTCTATGCGGTGGCATCTTTCTCGACGAGAAGTTCCGTCAACTGCTCAAGCGAACCATTCCCAGAGAGATTTCAAGGAAGCTTGCACGTCACGCCGGTCACAAGATCATAAAAGAGGACTGGGAGTCTGGCATCAAGACTGCGATCTGCAAGGCAAGCACCAAATAGGATATCGAACTGCTTTACAATGGATCAGTCGACAGCCAGTTCTTCCCTTCTTCGTTCTCTATCCAAGCGTGAGTCCTAGATATTACGGATTCCCTTCCAGGACTGATGTGTAGCATAATACTAACATTATTTATAGGGACGTGATTCGTGAACAGGTGTACAAACCTGTCATCAAAGAAATCGAAGAACTGATCGCAACTCAAATCAGACAAGTTGAGGAGGGATACCAGAAGCCGCCCAAGGTAAGTTTATCCCTCAAAGTGACTTACTGTACTAATATTCCAGTTCGTGTTCCTGGTTGGAGGCTTTGGGAGGTCCAAGTACTTGTACGAATGCCTCAATGATTCCTTGGGAAACAAATCAAACATCCTTCAGAAGAGGGGAACTGATCCGTGCGTATACCCTTCAATCGTACTGATGGCTCACTGACTAACTCTTCTTCAGGTGGACTGCTGTTCTTCGTGGTGCCGTTCTTCATGGACTATCACGCATCGGGCTTGCCGATTCAATCACTGCCATCGTTGACTCTCGAATCTCGAGACACAACTATGGTACTGTCTTTAACGACTATCCATTCGATGCGAAAAAGCATGACATGCGGGATCGCGAGTATTGCATCTACGACAAGGGCTGGATTGCGGTTGACCAGACCGAATGGTACATCGGAATTGTGAGTCTGCCCCTATATAAGTTCCTTTTGTTTTAAGTAGCTGACCGGTTGCTCAGGGTGACACAGTATCTACCTACATGCCAGCTTCCTTTCCTTGTTACCAGGCTCTCACAAGCTTAAACCAGGGTTTACAGATGGAGATCGTGGTCTCTGACTCTGCCGAACCGCCAACTCGAAAGGACAAATCGGTCAAGACGCTGTGTGTGATCAAGATCCCCTTAGACCCTCAGATATGGGTCAAACTGCCGAAGGAGGTCAGTGAGGATGGAGAGACCTTCCGACGCATCAAGTACGATCTTCGCATGATCAGCGACGGATCCTGCCTTGAGTTCGCAGTCTGGCACAAGAATCAATGTCTCGCATCACAAAGTGTCGATTTCGAAACTACAAAGATGGAAAAGGAAGAACTGAATGACGACGACGCCGGCGATGTCGAGATGGAGGAGCCTCCCGACGTGGCGAGCGATTTACATTCTGTCGTTGAAGGCATCGACGAAGAAGACGATGCCGACGACGAGTACGTGGATGTTCCCAACAGTGAGGATGCAAGTAGCATAGGAAGATCCTCTACGACTATTAGTGGACGACAGAACAGCTGAGATGATGAGACTCACAATGATTGATCTCCTTTTCCTGGGCATATCAACTGCACCATCGGATTGCGCTTGAGAGAAATTTTGGAAGCTCTCTGGAACCAGGGTGAGAGAGCCTGAATTGAAAGGAGGGCATTCAGTACCATGCCCCTCGGAGGAGAGCACGAAGGTTAAAGCCATGTCATTTGGTATCTGTGTAGCTACTGTCCCCATATCAGATGACCAACTACAGATGATTGCTTATAGATTTACCCTTATTCCCTTATGGCCAGAGTGATAGGTGAGATTCCAAGTTGTAACGCCAAGTTTCCCAGGCGAAACAAGAGCCAAGCTCTCCAAGGAGCAAATGCAAGATAAAGGCTGCTTGGCTCGAGGAGGAGAGAGCACTTTTCTTAGCTTTTTGCAAGCGATGGTCTGGGACCTTTTACTGAATGAGACTCGGATGTAGCTCAGAGATAAATGGTCTGGCGGACACAAAGCAGGGGATTAGATCAAGCTCACTCTTCTTCTATAGCCAATATATCTCTGCAGTTGGACTCATATCGTCTACTCATATCAGTCAAGCCGACCTGGGCTAAGGCCGAGAGAGTATTTGATACGGTTGAAATCAGCATGCACTGATTTCTAGTCCAAACACAGGCTCAATTTCTTATCCCTATGCACAAATTCGGCGTAGTGAGGCCAAGTCTTTACTCGATATTCCAAAGGCGTCCTGCAAAGAATGGGTCAAGAGGGAACACAAGCCAATGGCGGGGTATGTATCATGGCTACCAGAGCGTCCTTGCTAGCGGCAAAAATAAGCTACGGTCGGCTGGATTATGTTCAAAAGGTAAAATAAAAGTAAAAACATCGAAGCAACTGATCATTAGCGATAGATGCCAAAAAAAGATTGTAACGTAGCAGCTACTGGTTTCGATCCAGTGACCTCCGGGTTATGAGCCCGGCTATGGAGAGTTAGTACGAAGTTTGAATTCGTGTGAGTTCGAGTAAACATACCGCGCTTCCACTGCGCCAAGCTGCTTTTCTTGGTAAGAGTATTGGTTATATTTTCAATTCATATACCCTACCCCGCCTCCGCTCTTTCACCCACATAACTTGCACCCTTCAAAACCTCATGCTTGGCAGCCAGGTCTGTCACTTCTGTTCGAATAACTGTACCATTTATTACCGTAGTGTAATATCACTTGATCTCTTTTTACTGTATTTTCGAAAATTAGCTACTAATGCGGAAACATGCATGTATTCGTGCCTCAGCTGATTGATGACTCCAAGCATCATATCGCATTAGGCATCAGCACTACCAACTCTCATGATGGCTGATCTTATTTCCACTCCATCTATTGTCTTCTCTTCTTCTTAATTTCCTTTCCTACAGTTGATGAGCCATGGAGAAGCTATCAGAAAGATGCATCGAGTCCACGACCGTTACGCCTCGCTGGCTGTCAAGCGGAAATGCATTCTGGTATAAACAAAGCCTTGAACAAGGCAAACATCAGTTCTTCTTTGTCGACGCAGTCCAAAAACGCCGTGAGCTTGCATTCGACCACAAGCAGGTCGCCGAGGCACTGCGAGAAAAGAAAAATGAGGTAGTTGACGAACTGGCTCTGCCTTTTACGTGGATTGAACCTGTACCCGAAGAGTCATGCGTCCGATTCCGTTTCGACAATCGTAAATGGCAGTTCGGGCCATATGGGAAACTCGAAGAGTGGGATGGGGATTTTGCAACTGAACCAGAAGGTCTATTACAGAAAGAATTCCCTTCTTCGCACAATTCAGCCGATGTCACAGTTGATTTTGTGAATCGCACTGGAAAAACACTCAGTGTGTACTGGATCGACTGGGATTGGAAGCCTGTATTCTACACAACCATCAAGAATGGCCAGAGCAAGCGGCAACAAACCTACGTGGGCCATGTTTGGCGGTTGGTAGACGTCTCAGATGAGAAGTTCAGGGCAGTCTATGCAGCGCCTGACGTGGGAATGCATACCGCTGTCATTGAGAACCTCAGTGATTCCATCCCAGAAGCATCTCCCCCTAGCGATGTTGGGAATTCTGAGGCTGACGAAGACCCTGATGGACTCGACAACGCTACCTTGCACGTCAAAGATTTCGATCTCTGGTACAAGAGTGATGATGGCCAAGACCTTCAACTTTCCAAGGACGCTAGTCAAGAGAATTTGTTCGACAAGCGCCGTATATATTTGTCCTCAGATAAACAGTATGTAGTTGCATGGCAGTACACTCCGGCGAAAGATCACAAAATCAACTTAGTGGAATCATCTCCTAAGGACCAGATTGAACCAAAACTCCACACGAAGCAGTACCTCAAACCAGGCGACCGTGTAAGAATAGATAGACCTCGTCTCTTTGACCTCAAGGGCCGAAGCGAAGTCCCAACAGACGATACGCTTTTCAAGAACCCGTATAAGCTGAACAACCTCGGGTGGAACAAGAACGACAAAGAGTATCTCTTCTACTTCAATGGACGTGGCCATCAACGTACCAGAGTGATTGGTATCAGCACCGACGGGAATGTCAGAACAATCGTCGAAGAGCAGAGTAACACTTTCGTCGACTATACAAAGTCATACTACAAAGTCCTCGAAGACTCCAATGAACTTCTGTGGGCAAGTGAGCGAGACGGATATAACCACCTCTATCTCATTGATATGGCTACCGGTTCTGTCAAGAATCAAATAACAAAAGGGTCGTGGGTGGTCAATGTCATAGAGTCTGTGGATGAAAAAGCTCGTCGAATATGGTTTCAGACTTACGGGCTCAAGAATGACGAAGATCCGTATCATACGCATTTAGCACGAGTCAACTTTGATGGATCAAATTTCAAGATTCTCACCGAGGGAGACGGAACTCATTCCTGGACGTTCCCACCAGATAAGCGCTACTTGACAGACACTTGGTCGAGGGTTGACTCCCCGCCTACGACTGTCCTTCGTGATGGCGAGTCTGGGGAACAGATAATGGAGCTCGAGAGGGGAATTCTGAAAGACTTGGAAGACAAAGGATGGTCTTCACCAGAGAGATTCGTCGCTCCTGGCCGTGATGGCGAGTCTCTCATATACGGAATAATCATACGGCCATCCGACTTTGAAACCACCAAGAAATACCCCGTCCTAGACGATATATACGCTGGGCCGCATCACTTTCACGTCCAGAAAGCCTTCTCTCCCCTTTCGCGTCAACGACAATGGGCAGACCAAGGCTACGTGGTAGTCGAGATTGATGGGATGGGCACGAACTGGCGCGGCAAAGTCTTCCATGACGTCTGCTACAAGAATCTCCACGACTCGGGTCTTCCAGATCATATTGCCTGGTTAAAGAGCGCGGCATCAACACGTCCATGGATGGACTTGTCTCGTGTAGGAATCATGGGCGGTTCAGCAGGAGGTCAGAATGCCGTGGCAGGAATGCTTCATCATGGCGAGTTCTTCAAAGCAGGCATAGCAGACTCGGGGTGTCACGATAACCGCATGGACAAGTTGTGGTGGAATGAGCTGTGGATGGGATACCCGGTGGACGAAGCATATGAGAAGTCGTCCAACATTATGCATGCTTCTAAGCTCAAAGGAGCGCTGATGCTGATTGTCGGAGATCTCGACGATAACGTCGATCCGTCGTCAACATTTCAGATGGTGAATGCTTTGAATCAGGCGGGTAAGAATTATGAGTTTCTGTTTATTCCTGGGAGTGGGCATTGTTGTGGTTCAGGGAAGTACGGTCTTGCTCGTCAAAGAGAGTTTTTCAAACGGCATTTACAACAACAAGATTCGGAGTTTCGAGTAGAACTGTATGACTCTGACCAACATTGAGAAGCTGGACAAATTCCGAGTGAGCTTTTATCATATGTAGCAGTCCTTGTATCCGGTACCCCTCCCTGTTCGATAGGTAGCTCACAAATAAATAGTGCAACCCAAAGGGTCTTGTTGTTCTTACATAGTAAAACACCCACCAAGCAATTAATTAACTGCCAGTCAAACAAACCAAATAATTGAGCTTTCTTTGTTAGACAAACACTCAGATTGGAGGCGCTTTGATTTTGCGTTTGTACCAATCGGTAGAGCAATAGCTGTACTGAACTGAACTGAACTGAATTGAATTGAGTATTGGACAGCTGGCCTTCTACCATAGGTCCCCTCCTCCACTAAAAAAATGTACTGTAGGTAGGGATAATTTCAATTAGGTAGAGAGTCCAGATCTACGGCTCCAGCTTTTAGCCCAGGAACCGTTATGCCCCCTGGCCTTTTCCCTTTTTCCTCTCTTCTACTTCTTCACTTTCCCTGTCCCCTCTCTCTTTTCCTCTTCTTCTTCAATCACTCCGACTAAGGAGTACAAGTCCAAGATGAAGATCTCGTACTTCTCTGTTGGGCTTCTCGCCCTCTTTAGCCCCTTGGCTTCCGCCTGGAGCAAAGAAGGTATGTTCTACCATGTCTCTCTGATCTGAATTCATGTCTTAACCTTGTCCTCTGCTCTTTAGATCGCGAAATCTTCCGCATCAGAGATGAAATCTCAAAGTACGAGACCGACCCGGCCGCTACCTTTTACGATATCCTCGGCGTGCCTCCCTCTGCTTCTCTCGACGACATCACAAAGGCCTATCGCAAGCAGACTCGAAACTTGCACCCGGACAAGGTCAGACAGTCAATGCGATCCAAGGCTGGAAAGGACAAGAAGTCTGGCGCAAAGGTCAAGCCTCCCACCAATGCTGAGATTAAGACCGCTGTCAAGAAGGCTGGCGAGGCTCAGGCCCGTCTCTCCCTCATTGCCAACATCCTCCGTGGCTCCGAGCGCGACCGTTACGACCATTTCCTCTCCAATGGCTTTCCTCTCTGGAAGGGCACCGATTACTACTACAACCGATACCGACCCGGCTTGGGCACGGTTATCGTTGGCCTGTTCCTCGTTGTCGGCGGTGGTATTCACTACCTCACCCTCTACATGAGCTGGAAGCGTCAGACCGAGTTTGTCGAGCGCTACATCAAGTTTGCCAGGGAAACTGCTTGGGGTGGTGGTCTCAACATCCCCGGTGTCGAAGCTGCTCCCGCCCCTGCTCCTGCTCCCGCTGCCGCCGAGAGCGACGAGGAAGAGGCCCCTCCTCTGCCCCAGAACCGACGCGAGCGCCGCATGTATGAGAAGGCACAGAAGCGCGATGGTGGCAAGCCTGCTAAGAAGTCTCGCCGAGCTCAGGTTGCTTCTGGATCTGGAACTGCTACTCCTACTCCCACTGCTGGTCCTACTGGCGCTCGCAAGCGAGTTGTTGCTGAGAACGGTAAGATTCTCGTTGTCGACTCTCTTGGCGATGTGTACCTCGAAGGAGAAGATGATGAGGGAGAGGTTCATGAGTACCTCCTTGACGTGAGTTTTCCAAATCCGCTAGATGCGACTAGACTAACATGCGATAGCCCAATGAGCTTGCCAAGCCCACCATCAAGGACACCGCTGTCTTCCGTGCCCCCATCTTCCTCTTCAACATTACCGCCGGCCGTTTCCTCTCCAAGAAGCCCTCCGACCTCGAGCTTGAGGTTTCCGCTGACGAGGACGACTCTGATGTCCCTCAGCCTACCCCCAGCACTGACTCTGCCGGCGAGGACTTTGAGCTCCTTGACAAGAGCACTGATTCGCTTAGCAAGGCCAAAGCATCTGGTGCTTCGCAGGGCAAGGCTAACAAGCGCAAGGGCAAGAAGAGGTAAACTATTTGGGAAGTGGTTCTCTTGCTTGCTTGTTTGTTTGCTTGATTTTATGAAACAAAAAAAGTGTTGAGATCTAGCTAGGTGTGGAGTTGATGGATGGGAATTGAAGATGATGTATTTTGTCAAAAAGGGACGGAAATATTATATGTCAGTCATGCTATAGTAGATGCCATTCACGAAAAAGGACCAGATTTTGGGAATTGAGTTATGTGTGCCAGATAATATGAGCCAACTGTCGTGATATTCAAAGTAAGAAGCACAATGAGAAGCTCTGTTCGATCAGACCCTAAGACCCATGCTAGAGTACCAGATCTGTATACTTTATAGTCCTAAGTGCTCACTTCCACGAGTCTTACATGTCGAAAATGACAAAGAGTTGTAAAGAACCAATTCATCGAGTTTGATCCAATCTCGGTTCAATTAGTCTTTGGTAACTAATATTTACAGCACAATACAATGTAACAGTAACCCACCCAACCTTGATCGTTGATCATCTCAAAGCTGGATTTACTGACTTTTATATCCGACTGACTACACTTCCTTATGGATCAATAGGAGGAG
>JABCQV010000537.1:0-13699 GCA_013186375.1 Fusarium aywerte | reverse complement strand
GCCGCCTGACTCTCTACATAGAGACTCCGAGCACAAACCAGACTGTAGGACTTGTGGTTTGCAACAGTGCACAGGGAGCGGAAGAATTAAGGCTGTCATACTCCGCGTAATCTGTCGTTGAACACCGCCATTACTACTTACTGACAACTAAAACAATGACTTACGGCCATGGCAACGCCAATAGATGCTAATCATTTCAGACCCAACACAGAACATCCTAATTGATGCCTGATTCTTGTTTTGGGGAAGCTAAGCTTTCTTCTGAAAGTATTGAAGCATCGCTGCTAATTTTGAACCTCCTATAAATGACTGACAGTACTCTGAATCTTTACCCTTCACCTCCTATAAGCGCGTCTTTTTTCACCAAGCTCCCAATTTATAATCAATCATTTCCTTCACGAACTCAATGTAGGCTTTAGATAAAGCTACTGGTAGAGCACCGACATTGACATCTGCCCCATTCTCNNTGACCTTTTTGTGAAGCTGCTTCTAGAGCATTGCTGTAGATCGCTCCTTGAGAATTGACATCTGCCCCATTCTCAATCAGTAGCTTCACAATATCATAGTGACCTTTTTGTGAAGCTGCTTGTAGAACACTGTAAGAGTTCGCTCCTTGAGAATTGACATCTGCCCCATTCTCAATCAGTAGCTTCACAATGTCATAGTGACCTTTATATGAAGCTGCTTGTAGAGCACTGTAAGTGATGAACCTTCCTTGAGAATTAACATCTGCCCCATTCTCAATCAGTAGCTTCACAATATCATAGTGACCTTTTTGTGAAGCTGCTTGTAGAGCATTGCGGTAGATCGCTCCTTGAGAATTGACATCTGCCCCATTCTTAATCAGTAGCTTTACAATATTATAGTGACCTTCAGCTGAAGCGTCTTCCAGAGCACCGTCATTGACATCTGCCCCATTCTCGATCAGTAGCTTCACAATATTATAGTGACCTTCAGTTGAAGCTACTTGTAGAGCACAGTCATTGACATCTGCCCCATTCTCAATCAGTGCTTGAGCCACTCTCAGAAGCCCTATACGGCAAGCCCAGTACAGCCTAGAGCCCGGGGGAGGGCCATCAAGATCCTGCGTGTCCCAATACGCTTGACGCCATCGTTCGAAAGTTGCTTTGTCCTCCAAGAACACCAATATTTCCTGAAAATACTTTTCGGACCCCTCCGCAACAGCACCAAAGCTTACCCATATATCTGCGGCAAAGTTTACCATAGGGAAGCTTTTTTTGATTTCGTTATGACTACCCTCAATATCTCTTAGATAAGTCAGGCATGTTTGCGTTATAATGCAACTAGCTCTTAAATGACCAAAGCTCTCTCGAGATTCCAGGAATTCCTTTACCGAGAAATGCGCAAGGTGCAGCTCCTTGATTATACCTCGGGCTCTCCTTACGTCAACAATTGCAGTCAAGCCAGGAGCATATTTTAAGACCAAGCTGTCTTCAAAAACTCGATTGTCTATATGAAAGCATGGCGGATCTCGGTCTGTGTCCGTGGCAATAACCTCTCTTGCCACTTGTAATGTCAGTGGGTCTCGGGAGTGAACAAGGAAATGTAGGAGGCGCATGGCACTACTGAGGAGATTTCCTGGGATATTCTGTAGCATTCGTTCGTATGTGTCGGTAAGATCTTTCGGCAGACGTTCGAGTGCGTCCTTCAGCGTTTTGACTGTTGGGCATTCAGAAAGGTCATCCATTTGACAAGCTGCCCACCTAAACCTATAGGCGCTGTTAGAAAACCATTTCACTCAAAAGTAAACGAGAGAGAAGCCTACATTCCGTTAGATCCCTCGCCAACTTTTCTTCGAATCAATTCCATCAGTTCCTCTGAGAGTCTTTTCTTCTTAAAAGCCTCTTCATCTGTAAGCCGCCATGTAACGTAGGCCCGTATGTCTTCATCCAAGGCCTGCTTGTCAACCAAGAAGCATTGTTCTTGTCCTATGCACTGGGGTAGAGCCTCGCGGAAATCTGCCTCAGGCCGACTGGTACAGAGCAGCTGAACTTGATGTTGTTCGTGATCAGAGACAACGTTCCGAATCCATTGTAGAAGCTCGCGCCTAGTCGTCGATTCATCCAGTGCGTCTAAAACAATACACACCTTTTCTCCTTCTATGAGCATTCTGCGTACAGCCTGTGTTAGCTCTTCTGTGGAAGCCTGATTATGACCATTTCGATGTTTCTGGAATAAGGCATCGAGGTGTGCTCGGAAAACAGCTCCGCATTCATACAGCTGGAAGGCAAGCGAGCGCAGCATGCCATCCATTGTCTGCTTTCTTACGTCGCCAAAGTCGAAGTAGAACGGGAGAATGACCCTGTCGTCCGTTTCGGCTAGGTAATCTAACACAGTCGCGCTGAGAACAGTCTTGCCGCATCCTGCCGAGCCATACAGCCATAAGTGCTGATTGGACCCCGAGTGCCAGGACTGGAAGAATGGCTTGTCCAGAAGCCACGCTCCTGTACCTGGATGGCGAAGCTTCTTTGCATGGTTGATATTGGTTGAAGGATCAGGCGGCTGTAGCCAGGTCCTGATCCTATCGACATGTAGTTGAGATTCCACTTGATCGACGGAAGCTTTTGTTATTAATGTGGTCTGTTCGATTTCATTCACGGTATGTCTAACTATTCCAATATTAGTGCATAAAGATAACAGGAAGAGATAACGGGATTAATAGACTAACTTGCTTCAAGTATCGGCCTTTGCTCATCTACCTTGCTGGGCGGAATTTGCTTCAGAAGCTCTCTCGTGTAAGCCGATGCTATTATTGCTGCATACTCCTGCCACTCTTTGTTCTTGTGAGAGTCGGCGTAGTCGCAGATGCCACGGACTATCAGGCACGGAAAATGGTTCATCAGTCCAGCTGCTTCCATCTCGAAACAGACCACACCCTTCTCTGCGGCCAACTTATCTCGGATAACCGCATCCTTCATCAGCTGATTGGCACTAGCAATCAGTCCATAGTGAATGGCAGGGTTGTCATCTTCTTCGCTTCGCTCTGGTCGAGAGACCAAGTGGTCTCGATCGTTGCCGCAAGCCTTGCTACACGTTCGCTGTGGGTCTTGATGTACAAAGTCCGATCGATACAGTTTGTCACTTGACGCTGGTGGGCGGCCAAACTTGCTACGAAGTTTGGGTTTCCGTTCCAAGATTCGGCTCACTTTGGCGTCAAATTCATGGTCTTCTGCCATATACTGTGCCTTTAGCCCGGCAACTGCGGTGAGAAGGAGTTGTGGTGGCTGATTCAGATGCTGTTTGTAGTGAAATGTCTGGTCCTGGATCGTTTTGCCAAAGTCGTACTGAAACACACCACCTTGACTCCCATCACGAGTGCTGACCACAATATCTCCAAGGCGGATGTCGCGTGTAGCAGTCGGAGCCCCTCCACCAATGCCAACCATGAGACCGATACGGACATTTGGAAAGCTTCGTAGCATATCTTTTGCAACGAGGGCGGCTGTGGTATTCCCGTATTCGCTTTCTGGGAGACTTGCCATAACAACATTGTGACGTCCAAGCCTTCCTAGAACGTAGATATTGTTGTCATGTTGCCCAACGGATTCGGGACCGTCGTGTCGTTCGTCGAGGAATTGCTGGGCGGCGATGAATTCGATAGCAAGGGCAGAAATCCAACCGACGGTGTATTGAAGTGGGTCTGACATGGCAGATCGTTAAGTCAAAACCTTTTTAGAGTTTGATTAAAAACGGAGGCGGATGAAAGAAGAACAAGAATGAAGCCTAATAAGTGGGGTTTCTTGGGTATTGGGAAAATCTGACGTTCGGTACAGGTGTTAGTCCGGGCCCCGTTCCACTGTGCCTCACTCGGTATGTCACAGTTGCCCTACATTCAAAAACTGGCAGTCGTTACCCGGTACAACCAGCTGTGTGAGAGTCACGTGCATTGAACTCGGGGACATACCGACGAAGTATCAATGCATAATAAGTGTACTTGGACAGGTGAAATGGATCAGAAAGATACCTCTACCTTGCATGAGTTGTAGAACGAGTTTTCGAGATTTTTTGTGCGTCATAATTGAATGTGAAAACCGCGTGGTCCTCGGTATAGCTTCGATGTCCCAACCATGGTAACGCACAGATCATTTCTAACATATGCCTTAGATGCAATGTGTCTGGAGGTGAAAAATGCAAATCCTGGCTTTGAGGTTGAGGTTATGATTTGCGTCGGTTGTGTTGGCTTCTTCTGCTGTATGGTAAAAACGGAGTAGACACTGTATATTGAGTAAATTCGCTAGTCCCTGTGGATACAAAATGGTTTGTTTCTGTGTGCTTCATCTGTCGTACTGTAAATAAAGTTCTAACGGCTTACAGAGGCCCAATGAGTACTCTGTACAGTAGCCTGAGCTGATGAACATCCACAGGCACTAGCGAATTTGCTCAGCTTATACGGGACTCTGGAAAGGCTTTAAATGCCTATGGCCTTAATCAGCAATATCTCATTATCCTAGTCTTTAAACAGTAAGCAGGCTTGGTGACTTTTATCTTCCGTCTGTTGATATTCCCATCAAAATAAATGGGCGTCTTTTGGACCTCGTCATTTTATTCCACGTCTACCAGTGCATTTTCAACTTTGCTTCCGTTGCCCGTTGTCGTTTTTGCGCTGGAAGATTTATCTTAGATAATTTCTTATCGCTTCTGGATAGTCTCATAATACGTCTTCTCTTCACCCTGGTCCGTCTTTCTCTTGCGTCTGAAGTCACCTTTGTGATGGTGCTAGCACACTAGTAGTCCCCTGGTCCAAGTCCAGGAATTTAGCCCACCGGAATCCGCTAGCAAAAACCCAGGTCATACGGACGAGGTATCGGTGGATTTTTCGAGACGTGGTAGATAATGCGAGTTAAATGATGGTTGGACTTGCCATCCAGATTTGGACAACTTTGCTCTTGGATGGGTATTGCTGATGTTATGGTTCTTAGACACAGCTTCGGGAGCAGCTCTCAGCCGTGCACAGCGGCTGGGTATAAGGGTATGGCGAGGTCTTGAAGGGTGATGATGCGTCAAGAGGGTAACAGGTAGTGGCTGGCGGGACCTGCTGACCCTCGCCATTGTAGGGCATGTAGATCATGGCCTCGATGATACCACTGCCGGCGTTTTGAAATAAAAGAAGGCACAATGTATCCGGATATGACAAGTTACTGGAAGAAAAGTGCCTATGTGGAATCCGGAAATAAAATGATTTGAGGAACAAGGCGTTGCAACTCTGACACTGCGGTATAGGCGATGAAGAGGGCATGATGGATTGTTAGAGCTTAATGCCATGCGGCTAGATGTGTGGAAGGTGACAGTTTACGACCGCTTGGAAAACGTACTGTGTCTCCTTCTACTTTTGCTGACGCCTCGATGATGGGTTTTTGGCCGCCCCGCCCACCACGTTGATTCAATAAATCATCCCCTAAACACTCTGGACTCAACTGCTGAGCCTTTGACCACAGGCACCATGACCTTGACGTCATCATGTGTTGAATTTGGTCGAGGTTTAGAGACAAAGGGATCACGGCCAAGGAAGCAGAGGTGGAACAAAAGCAATGCAAACGAGTCGCCTCCAAAGACCTAGAGCGTTCAACACTCTTTCCTCCCAGGCAGAAGAAACCTTCAGTTGGAATACAAGCCGCTAACCCTTGACAGTCTCGAACAGACTACCGTATGCCCCATTTATTCACTCCCCCAACCGATTTCCTCCCTTGACCGAATCGACCTGCCTCGCTTCCGCAAGAACAAAGCCGTCAACAATCCACTGAGCAACGCAACCGCCTCAGACAAGACAGTTATATTCTGTACCAGCACCAGACGATTACCATGAGCGCCTAACGACATCAGAGTACCGATAAGCTGGATAGTACTGGTGTACAATCCTTGAGACCTGAGCCTGGCCGCCCTGGTTGCCTCTCCACTCTTTGCAACAGCGTGCTTTTTATCTGTGGCAATCGTCAGCAAGCGTATCGTTTAACGCCAACGCAGTCAATCAAACTTTATCACCGTCAACTTAAGCGCCTCTTGTGATACGAGCAACAAGAATCTTCCAATATCTCAATCCCCCAACGCGTCAACTGCTCCGTTACTCGTCGATTCTGGTACTCCAACGACTGTCGACACCATCCTTGCCCATCAACACCTCGACCAGAAATGAGATCGCGCATATCGACTTTTGGAAGTGATACAAGACCTTTTCCCAAGATCCTACGCCTAGTGCGTCGGCAGCCGCTCAGAAAGCGCATCATGACTGCCATCAACCCCATGGACTTTCTGTCTTGGCTGGCCCAAGAACTCGAGTTGAGAGACTGGGACTCACCCACCGCAGGAACACAATTGCCAAGACTCATTCCTCATCCACTTCTCTCTTTTCCGTGACTGACATTCCAGATTCACTCTGAAGATCATCCCGCCCTTGCCGACGACTTTATAATCGCACACAATCACCTTGTCACCGGGCCCATGATGTACCCTATTGCTTTCCAAGATTTGAACTTCTCCGTTGCAATAGCTAATGTTCTTGTGGTGGGGTATGGATCATAGTGTAAATGGTCAAGTGAGCTAAGGTTCCACTTCAGACACCTGAATGTCTTCCAGCTAGAGCTTTAGCTGTTTTAGGGCACTCGGCGCTACCAAGGACGCTAAACCAAATTAAAGTGGTACCCGGATTAACTAGCTGGGGGATATCGCAGGCCCGCCATCTGATTTTTGCAAACCTAAAATATTTGCTCGAGTGCATCTCAAACAATAGTGAATCACGAAATGAGACCAGCGTGTACAGAGTCTTGTAAAGCTCGCGGGTTCGATTCCTTATAATATCTCCGTTGACGGTTTTTGACTCTTATTTGGTCATTTTCCCATCGCTGATTTACGTTTCGTGAGTCAAGGAAGTTGCTTAGGTAGAAGCAGAGGTGCCATTTTTCGGAGCCTGTTATTCTCCCTCCCATTTACTAAGGTATACTACCGAGTACAAAACCCATTCAAGAGCATATGTAGCCAAATATGATGTCTTATCCTTAGTGTCTTCTGTCCATCCCGAGACTGCGCCTTGTGTGGTGTTGTTCAGTCCTTGAGATGCAGGATTGATGTGTGATAGTTATTTGAAGAAAAATAGCTGTCTGGACATTATATTCACCAAGTAGGCCCAGGTGAAACGTGTACCGGTTATTTTATCTGGTATGCATGGCATTTCGGGCGCTTAACCAGAAACCTATTACTGGCGCAAGACATTACCTCGTGATAGCAGAGGGAAGGATGGCCGCTGTCTTTCGGCTCTTTATTATCTCACCATATTCCGCAAGTAGTCAATATACAATACAACGATTCACTTGCGACAACCACGGTAGTTGGAAACCAAGGCGGCCTATGTGCTTGGTGTCTTTAAATGGCGAGTAGACGGAAATATAAACGCCTTTCGATATCAACCTAGCTCCGTATAGTTAATAAGCGGCGGGAAGTCACAGTCAGGTCGGTGGCGGCCGAATTACTCATCACACGCTTAAACCGCACCAAGAACTGGCCAGGGACGGCTAGAAGCGCCTCGAGAAAGATCACAGCGATACAATGGAGTAAGTTAGTAACCGCTACTGAAGAGAAGATTAGAGATCAGTGAAACACACACTGTCACTCCTGTAGAATTTATGGTAACTGACTGGCTAGACTCCCGAACCCCTCAATCTTCTCAGAAAGCACCGGACATTGACCCTTCCTAACCCTCAGCTTGAGCTTTAGCCTCAGCCTCTGCCTCAGAGTCTGCCTTAGCCTTGGCCTTGGATCTAGCCTCAGATTCAGCCTTAGCTCTATCGTTACAAGGGGTGCATTCTCCCACGCAGTAGCAATCAAAATAGACATCGTCAAGCTCCTGGCTACCATCTGGGCATCGGGTTTTGTTGACGTTCAAACGACCCGCATTGCTACACCAGGCTTGGCACTGGGACGCTTCTCCCCAACTTCCGCGGACGCACTGCACAGAGTAAAACGTTTGCTCTATCTTAGTGATGTCATCACCTTTGCCATTGTCAGTTGGGGTGGTGGGCAGGCCAACGACCACGTTTCCCAAGATGCTCCCGAAGACGGCAAATGTGAGGAATGCTTTCGAAGGGCTTTGGTTTCTGAACATGTTGAAGCGGTTTGATCCTGGCGATTTAATGGTTAGTTGGCTGGTGCCGTCTGAGTTTGGCTTGTGGTGTCTTACAGAGATCGAAGAGGCTTGTAATGCGTGGAGATGAGTTGGACTGAGAAGTTTGGGTTCTTCCCATAGGGACTGTCACCCCCTTATATACTTGGACTGGGTCATTCAGGGCTGGACACATTCAATTCTGTCGAATGTTCCCTTAGACACTTCACGGAAGGCTACTTGCTGTGCCACCTGTGCGTGGTCCAACACCGCGCTCTGTTCCCGTCGATCTCGACCATGAAGGGCCGCGGTGATGGCTGTTTACTCGTAATCTTGTTTGTTGGTTGTTGGTTGTTGGTTCTAAGCAGAGCTATGTGCATAAAGGAATCTTTAAAGTGAAAGAACAGAATAGTTCTAAAGAGGGGGTTGAGCAATGCAAATATGTTAATGCATGTTATAACTGACAGACTTAATCGACAGACTTCGGGTAGGCCGAAACTGAAGAAGATATTAGCTGTTAACGTCTCATATGTGTTTGGTCTGTCTCAACAGTGGACGACAGCGCCAACTACGTTTTATCAGTCCAAGATAGTTCTCGTCGAGGTTTTGTCTAACCACCATAAACGTTCCAAAGCAAATTGCTCAGTAACATTAATATTAAAATTAACCTCTTCCAGGTAGTTCAAAACTCAATAGATTAGTATAGTAGAAGTCGCGCACGGCAACTGAACTCCAATCAAGATGAACACGTATACTATGGCTCGCACTGCCGTATGCACTACGCTGTTTTTTCTCCTTCATCCCTTGACCGCTTCAACATAACAAGCACACTAGTTAGGCGACCCTTGCAACTGCAGTCAATCAATCAATCAACCCCTGTTCCCCTACCCTTCGATCTACATTGTAAAGATATATTTAAATGGTAACAGAACTTTTGATCGGGCAGGGATATGAGAACAATGCTTGAAAAGGAAGGTAGTGTAGTCATATCAGGTCATTCAGATAGTAGCAGAACCTTTGATCGGGTAGGAGTCATGATGTCCCAACCCTGTCAATCCATCTGTTGGCGAGGTTGGGCCAACAGCAACACAACTTCAACGCCAACGCCAATACCCATATTATAACTCAAGTAACTGATACACCAAGAAAGTAATCTTGGCATTTAATCAAGCCTTACATAGTTGACTTTTAATCAATATTACCCTAGATTATCGCCAATTAATCTATTGATTCCGTTCCTAGTAAATGTCCCAACATTGTCCACGCTCAAGCTCGACAATACTCTCCGAATCATCGCCAGCGAAACGCCCTGGAATGATAAGACTGGAGCCTAGGCGTGTGTGTATCTGGTGAGAAATAGACGAAAGTTTGCGCGTCTCAGGAAGGTTCAGGCTAGAACTAGAATGGAAGGTGCTCGGTAACAACATCCTGAGGTCTGCGGGTTGGAGTGGTACTTGGTGTTTTTATTTATCGAGTTGGATAATATTGATGGTAATGTTTAGTCTCGGGAGCAGCGTCAATGGCTGCCTACGAAATACAGTTCAGTATGTGTATCCCTCGGTGCCAAGGAAACCTTTCTACGCTTGTACCAAGAGCAAGAAATACCCTAGTAAGATTATTTGATTGCACTCTAGCGAGTTTGTGTGTATCTAAATCTATCCATACATACTTACTATATCTACATTAAAATACTTCTATATCCTGGTCAACAGCTGCCCTTACAATTACTTACAATCATATAGTCCACATCTTGTGCATTTACCAACTGGGCTAAGCCTCAGTCAATAATGTAATATACAAAACCTCATTAAAGCCTACAGCTTGTCTTTCAGTTCTGCTCTTGTCTAGCGGATCTCTCGACTTTAAGAAAAGAAGATAACTTACTGAAGGAAGTAATTATCAGGGGGAAAAGCTGCCTGAATGTTAATGAGTTAATTTATTGTCGGCGTTAGGCGCAAACAACTACGCGTTGACCTGCTGCATATAGTTTCACGGTGATTTATTGTGTTGGTTTTTATCATCACACCATTCCAAACTCACAAGATAACAAAAGTTCCTCATATGACCCAGATCTTCCATTTTAAGCATCCTTTTTTCTTCATATCTGTGGATCATCCACAGACCCTTCCAAGTCCTACTTACTTCAATACAACCTCAGGCTGAGGATCATCGTGCCTATCCCAAGGGAACCCATTTTTGAACATGAGCTCATCTCTAGACTTGTCCGTTGACATGACCACCACACATGAGTAATCACTGACGTTCATGCTCACGATAGTATAAAGACCTCGGGCGATGTGCTTGGTGACTTGGATCACCGCCTGATGAACATGTTCGTTTGTACCAGTGCGAAGGATGCGAAAATTAGAGTCGTCGTTGATATTGATGTAAATGACGTCGACTCTCCAGACGTTGATGATACCAGTTGGATCGGAAGGGGGCCATGTGGATGGGTTTGTTGAGGGGTCGACTGTGTACTGAATTGGGGTTTGGTTTGACATTGTGGAAAGAATTGTGTTTATCTCTGATTGATAAGTGTGTAAAGCGCTCTTGTTCTGCTTGATGAGGTAGAAGGTGGTTTGCATGAAATTGGGAGATGGCTAGGAGAGTTGTCGCTTTATATATGCTAAATATGAATTGCTCTTAGCTCTATGGAGCTGTGATAAGATAACCGACTCCTTTTGGGAAGGAGGTTTTGTATACACCACAATTTGGCTGTACAAATCCATTTGCCGTGTCATTCACATGACTTGATGTCTGATAACGAGGAATCTGTGGCTAGTCTTGACGACAGTTGCCAGTAGAGGGAAGGAGGTATTGTACACGCCAAAAAGTGGGTTGTATGTCACATCATTCCGTCATAGCCTGCATACCTATTATGATAGAAGGAGGTGTTGTACACCCAAAGGGTAATTGTACATCATCTCCTTCCGCGACAGTAAAGATCAAGTACAGCACACTCGTCTCATGATGGCATGTCGGGGCCGTTTTGTTACTATCACGCTAGATGCCTTATCTAGATCACCATTTTGTCTCTAGGGTAGCTACACGATCTCGAGATGCCGGGGAAGGTCAGACTCTAATAAGCTTCAGGGGTGAGCCGTCAGGCATACCGTTAGGTCTTGTGCTGGAGAAGTGTGTTCAAAGCTGTTATTCTTGTGCCTGCCTTGACTCAGGTAAACAAACTCAAAAAAGCTGGTGAACGGCTTCCTGAGGTCAAATCCTCAATTGGCGATAAGTCAATCGTATAAGATACTCTTCTATAGGAAACCATTAATTCAGAAGCATTAATCCGCCAAGGTATTTGGGATGATACGATGACAAGACTTAGTCTAAATGACAGCACGGGCCAAAGATACTTAATGAATCAATCGATTGACGTGGGTCTCCCAATCCATATTCAAGTTGTTTTTCAGTTTCTTATCGGCTTATCTTATCTCCTTATCATCCACTTCCTCTTCCGGGTGAGCTGCAAGGTACCTTCCACCGTCCTCTCCCCTCTTCTCACTCCTTCATTTCACCATCTGCTCCATACACCATTTGACTTGGCCGCTCGAATCCATTACGTCTTCCATCCTCCACGATGACCGGCGAGAGCTCGAGCTCTCGCGAGCTCCCCATGCTGAGACCCTACGACCTTTCCAATGTCAGCTGGGGTTTCCAAGTCAATATGAGCATCTTTGAAGAGCCACCCGAAGACGAGTCTGTCCTCCTTAGAACAAGCCAGGAACATGACGCCGCAAACGCCCTGGAAGCCAACCGCCAGCAGTCTTAGGATAAAGTGTCTGACGCCAAACTCAATGGACACCCGAAAGCCGTCGAACCGCCAAGACCTCTATCCCCCGTTGAAGCTCGGGGAAGGAAGCGACTTGCCGACGACGAGACTCTTGGCACCTCCGAAAAGAGGTCTCGCCATATGTCTCCTGTGTTATCGGAATATTCGTCCATCGGCCTCTCTGACGATTCCAACAAGCGTACGATTATTACGCAACCTGGCGAAATAATCGATCTCTGCGATTCCGCAGACGAGGACTCTATCGATTTCGAGAATACACCGACGGAGAGTGGGACTTTTTGGGCACGTTGTTCATCGACGAGCCTAACAGCGAGCCACCCTTCGACCGATGCGGCGATTTGGAGTATTATGAGGTTTGCAAGAGTATCGAACGCAAGCCTTTAGAACCTCAAGAACGATTTCGAACCTACGACCCCTTGGACGCGATTACGTACCCAAGCCCTGTAACCACCAGTAGTCTGACCTCAGGAATGAAGAGTTCCCTGCGCGCCGCGACCGGAGGACCACAGACGACCCATTATGAAAAGAAATCAAAGGACAATCGGCCAGTGCACGTCTCAGCCTTAACACCGGCTGGAACGTGGGAACGCCCACGTATATCGCTTCCCTTTTCATCGTGGCTCAAGCCAGCATCCGGAATCGCGTTTCTTCCACATTCATGAATGAGTTTCCGCCCCCATTCGACTTACGCCTCTCTTCCTCTAGGGAGCCGCATCGACTTACAGGCCAGAAGGTCGTCCCCATAATGACCCCTCGAAAGGAAGCATCCGACATCTCTGCGGCTACTACCACGACAACAAAGGAGCGAACCGCCCCGTGGCAACAATATGATCAATGATGATGATAAGTTCAGGAGGAGTGGAACTGAGCACGGCTACAAGGCTCGCGTAAGAGGGAAAGCTGCAGACAAGAGGTCAGTGAGGGGGATCATTGTCGAGATCAACGATCAGCTCTCGACAGATCACGGAACAAGGGGTTATTTTGAACCACGAATTTAGACTGCCACGGACAAGGATGAGAATACAGTAGAAGAAGAGAAGATTGGGAAGGAAGTGCAGGTGTGCCAGGTATCTGACAAAGTTAGCGCCTGCAAAAGGCATGGGAACAGGCAATATGACTGAGTCAGTTGAGAATGTCAAGGATTATTTTGGTCGATAAGGAGGATCTTTGGAGGCAGAGAAGGTACCAAACGTGTTGATATGCGAGGATGTTTTATTGACCATTTGAAAGGGCGTATGTATTACTTAATGTCCTTGTCAGTTATCGTGGATTGTTACCCTAGCCTAACTCACCACCCTACCTCGACGAAGCCCCCCCAGTAAGAGTTGAGAGAGAGTGCTCACGGCTGGAGTCCTCTCCCCTTTTTCCAGCGTTGTGCATCATGTTTTGCTCCTCATGAGTTAGTTAAAACGCTATTCACCCTGCCTTGTGATAGAAACTGAACAGATCGATGATTACCCCCCAAGCTACGTCGGTTACAAAGCTACTAGATAATCAATCATTAAAGTATTATTCTCCTCCCACATTTGAACGTGTTGTCGTAACAGAATGGTGTACTGAGTTACGGCCCCTCAAATAAGCCTCTGTACCGATCACAGACCCTGTTCCCAGAGGCCTTTGACGCCATTGAGCGTCGAATGTCTCGATCCCATGGTTTGTTTCCTCAGCGTATACCGCGAAATTAGTTTAGCTTTCTATAACAAATAGCTTGGTACTGTGGTCTAGTTGGTCATGACATCTCGTTAACACCGAGAAGGTCCCCGGTTCGAGCCCGGGCAGAACCTCATATTTTG
>JABCQV010000533.1:0-66234 GCA_013186375.1 Fusarium aywerte | reverse complement strand
GAGTGGCCCCGATGGTGACGCTCTCGCTGAGCGCATCCGGGAATTCGTCCACGATAAATTCCAAACGGTTCCGCTACCAAAATTCATTCGTTCAGTAACAGTCCACGGTTTCGACTTTGGAACTATCCCCCCACAGCTTGAGCTCAAGGATATCACGGATCCCTTACCAGACTTTTACGAGGAAGACTTAGATGACGATGAAGATGACAGCGAAGAGGAGCCATCGCCGCCGCCTCCGCCTCCAGAACCTACGAGGATGAGGCCCGGTCCTACGCCGTGGGGAGGATCCACGAGGAGAGGCGGAGGTTTGAGAAGCGAAGTGTTGAGAAATGAGATGATGGGTCATGATTTAGGAAGTCCTTTCCTCGGAACTTCGACGCCTGGCATTCTCGGAGGATCAGGTCTGGGCTATTTCCAGAGCCATCTTGGCACAGGCACACATACGCCTTTGGCCGCTGTTGCAAGTGCACATCACACCAACTGGATGAGCGTTCCAGGGACACCAGCACGAGAATGGGGTACTCCAAGCCACACCCGAAACCCTTCACAAAGCAGTCTCACGTCTGTGGATAACTTCAAATCCAGCCTCGACCCGCTACAGAGCCTGCGCGAAAAAGGAAGCGTTTCTACCCTTGCGCCTACGTCAGTGGAGGCGTCACGGCCGCCAACGAGGGATACACATCTTGGCGGTTCAGCAATTGTTGATGATGATGATGAGGAGGAGGAGGAGGAGGGAGAGGAGGAAGCAGGACGACGACCGCGAGAGCCTCGTGTAGAAGATGTGCAGGCTGTCTTCAGGATACGATACAATGGCGACATACGATTGAACCTTACAGCGGAGATTCTACTTGACTATCCCATGCCAAGCTTCGTGGGCATCCCTCTCAAGCTCAACATTACAGGCTTGACGTTTGATGGTGTGGGCGTGCTGGCGCATATTCGCAAGCGTGTGCACTTCTGCTTCCTTGGCCCAGATGATGCGCTTGCGGCTGTTGGCCCTGATGATACTAATGAGGAGGATTCAAATGGTGCTACCGGGGCTGCTAAGAACGAGCATCACAAACCAAGATTCGGTGGCCTTCTACAGGAGATTCGCGTGGAAAGTGAGATTGGAGAACGGGTTGGTGGGAAACAGAGTCTGAAGAATGTGGGCAAGGTTGAGAGATTCGTGCTCGAGCAGGTCCGAAGGATCTTTGAGTCAGAGTTCGTCTACCCTAGCTTCTGGACGTTCTTGGTGTAATTGTATCATGGATTATAAAATGAAGGGTCGTGGGTATATAGACCAGGAACACCACTTCTGATAGCCATGTAGACATTGGCGCAAGCATCTTCGCTCTCAAAAGACATCAACATATACAAAATCATCATATCACGTCTTCTCATGTCAAAGTCCTTCTAAATCCCTGGTACGCCTGCTGAATATCAAGCTCCAGCTCGCGTGCATCCTTCTCGCTCAGCTCATCAGTCGCCCTCATTTGATTTAGGGTGATGAGCCATTGTACGATCTTGCCGCGGTTTTCGAAGTCCTTGTCCGTAACACGGTTCACTGATTGGATCACATCAGAGAGAAGAGGATGCAGTTGGTCTTTGGAAAGAAGACCAAGTTTAACAGCGTCGAGGAAGGTGATGAACTCTTGAGTGGCTTCAAGAATGAGAACACCGCTCGTATTGTTGGCAGCTGCGGCGGGGGCGGGAGTTGGCGCTGAAGGGGCTCGATCGATGGCTGTAGATGGCATGCCAACACGAATGCGCTCGGTTGCGCGAGGTGCTTCGAGCTGTGTGGCTGTTAGCCTTTGGTCGAGAGTGTTAAATGGGATATCCAGGAGCATCATACATCCCACTTGGCCTTGAATTCTTCTAGATCTCCAAACTCCTTGGCGATGGTCTCATTCGCCAGCAGCGATTTATACTGCCTCAGCGATCGCTCGCAAATCTCGGTGTACTCTGCTTCAGGAACAGCATCTTTAAGGAAGGCTTTTTCGAGTTCATCGAGTGTAATTATAATGCTAAAGAGCTCGGCGAGGGATTCTTGAAGGTCGCGCTCGGCACGGGTATTTGTGAGCTTGACTTCCTAGGTTCGGTAATTAGCTAGGTTATAGTGTAAATGGGATTAATTAGTGCATACCTCGTCGAGGTTTATACTGGCTGAGAGATTTGTATTGGGAACATAGCTATGAGGAGTAGGCGCATAGCCTTGTCTTGGGATCATTATGAATGAGGCATTGGTTTGTAAATACCAAAGGTTCTAAAGTGATGCGCGCTCATGGAGCTCGAGGTGGGTGGGATACATGGATGCCTGCGGGACATGTTACGTAGGGGACCTGGCAGAATATCCACACCGCCTGCCATCTACGCCCACCTTCCGTTATCGATAAGCCTGCAGCAAAAATTTTGGTTTTTGGTTTGGTTGCAAAGAGACTCTGGAGACCCATCTAAAACTACCAAACAAAAACCATCCCCAATCCTAAAAGTCGAATTCTTCACCAGCCAAGGCGCGTTCAAGTTTTTCAAAATGGCGCCAGGCAAGAAGAATCTCAAGGCGACCAAGAAATTCGAGAAGAAACACCTTACGGGTGTTCTCGACAAGCGGAAAGCTGGCGCCAAAATCAAGCAGCGCAAGCAGATGCTGGATAAGAAGAAGGCCAGAAGATCAAATGATGCCGAGTCCATAAGAGATGACAAGGATAGCGAGGCCAAGAAGCCTAGCGCAAAGGGTAAGAAGATTAACGACATGAGCGTCGACGACTTCTTCTCTGGCGGCTTCGATGAGATTATCGAGGATAAGAAGGCCGGCAAGCTTGGAAAGCGCAAGAGGGACGGTCACGCCGCCAAGGACAACGAAGCCAGCGACTCTGACGACTCAATTGGTGCGCAGCCCGTTGCAAACGATAGCGACGACGACGACGACGATGAGGAGGAGGACCTCGGCATGAGCAAGAAGACCATGGACGAGCTCGCCGAGAAGGATCCCGAATTCTACAAGTTCTTGAAGGAGAACGACCCCGAGGTCCTCGACTTTGACGATAACGCCGATCTTGCAGAGGTCGATGCGCTCAGCGGTGACGACGAGTCGGGACAAGAAGACGAGCAGCCCAAGAAGAAGCGAAAGAAGGACAAGAAGGCCGAGGCCGAGCCTGTTGTCGCGCAAGGGAACGAGTTGACTCGTGAGCTTGTTGCTTCATGGAAGAAGGCTATGGCTGAGAGGAACTCTCTACGAGCGGCTCGACAAGTCGTGCTTGCTTTCCGCTGCGCTGCGCACTTGAACGAGGACGACGATGAGGAGTCTCAGCAGCGATATGTTATCAACAGTCCCGAGGTCTTCAACGACATCCTGCTCCTTGCGCTTAAGGAGATCCCCACGGTTATGAACCACCATCTTCCCGTCAAGGAGTCTTCCTCCGGCAGAGCCCATGTCCAGACCGAGTCAAGAAAGTTCCACACCTTGTCTCTATTACTCAAGACATACACCTCTTCTATCATGCACCTTCTGAGCACTCTCTCCGACGACAAGACTCTCAAGCTTACCCTCTCTTCCATCACCCCCATTCTCCCTTACCTCCTCTCTTTCAAAAAGCTCATCAAGGCTCTGGCCAAGTCCGTCGTCAACTTCTGGGCTCAGCCTGCCAGTTCGGAGACAACAAAGATCACAGCTTTCCTTGTCCTGCGACGCCTCGTTGTCATCGGTGACAAGGGTATCCGTGAGACAGTCCTCAAGGCCGTTTACCAAGGTCTGATCCAGGGCTGCCGTGTTACAAACGCCAACACTATTCAGGGCATCAACCTCATGAAGAACTCTGCTGCTGAGCTCTGGGGCATCGATCAGGCTGTTGGCTACACGACTGCCTTCTCCTTTATCCGACAGCTCGCTATTCACCTGCGCAACAGTATCGTGCACAACAAGAACAACGCCTTCCGCATCGTCTACAACTGGCAATACACTCACTCTCTTGACTTCTGGTCATGCGTTCTCGCCGAGCACTGCAGTCCCCTGAAGGAGGCTGAGGCCGGGAAGGAGAGTCAGCTCAAACTTCTCATCTACCCTCTCGTCCAGGTCACCCTCGGAGCCATGCGTTTGATTCCCACCGCCATTTACTTCCCCTTCCGCTTCCACCTCATCCGCTCCCTTCTCCGAGTTTCTCGTGCCACTGGCACTTATATCCCTCTCGCCTCTCCCCTTCTCGAGGTCCTCACCTCAGCTGAGATGAAGAAGGCCCCCAAGGCCGCTTCACTTAAGCCCTTCGACTTCGCCACGTCATACAAGGCGCCCAAGTCCTACCTCCGTACCCGTGTCTTCCAGGACGGTGTCGGTGAGCAGCTCGCTGAGCTTCTGAGCGAGTACTTCATGCTCTGGTCCACCTCCATCGCCTTCCCCGAGCTCGCCCTCCCTGTTATCATCCAGCTCAAGCGCTGGCTCAAGCAAGCCCGCAGCAAGACAGCGGGCAACAAGAACGCCAAGCTTGCCGGTCAGCTCATCATTCTTGTCCAGAAGCTCGAGGCCAACGCCAAGTTCATCGAGGAGAAGCGCGCCAAGGTCGAGTTCGCTCCGAAGAACCGCACTCAGGTTGAGGCTTTCCTGCGTGACTTTGACGCTGCCAAGACACCTCTGGGAGCTTACGTTGTTGGACAGCGCAAGGCTCGCGCTGAGCGTGCCAAGCTTCTCGAGGAGGCCAGAAGGGAGGACGACCGCAAGCGACGAGAGGATGAGAAGGCTGATTTGGACGACCAAGTGGAGGACGACAGCGAGGATGAGAACGAAGATGACGAAGATGAGGACGATGAGATGGATGGTGAGGGCGGCGTTGCTGACAGCGACGACGAGGATGATGAAGAGTAGCTATAAAATATTTCGTGTTTTTCTGGGCTGGTGTGTAAAACGGACGTTATTTCATATTTGTTAGACCTAAATCAAGGATACCTTACCTACCTTTTTCAGTTAAACTTCACCATCAAGAAGACTGAGCAACAAGTTGTGCAACGGGATATAATGAATTCAACTGAAAAATGTCTTTGTAGTCATTCTCGCCAAATACCAGCGACTCATATTTGTACAAAACACAATACACTAATTGATTGACCCTGGTAGTTCCCAACTCCTCGAGGAGAGCCATCTAACCCGCGATGGTCGATACACCCGAACCAAAGAACCAATTTCTGAACCAAAAACGCCTTTTCCATGGTTGATATCAAATTCCACACGCCCATAACGCTTCATATCATGCTGACAATCTCTTATAGCTCAGGAATACCCTCCCAAGTAAGTTGGTCACTGTGACTTGTGACATCGCGGACTGTCATGCCCGTGATGTTAAGCACAGTCAACTCAATCTCCTCCTCTGACATGGCCTGGCCAGCGGCCTTCTGACCCTCAAGAACATCATACAGACTGTAGATCTGGTCGTTCTTCGCCTCGAGTTGCTTGAGCAGTGTGCGAATGCTTTCAGCGAGGCTTAGACGATCGCGACGGCCTAAAGCCTTGTCACGGCCGCTGTATTGAGCTTGGATGCGGGTGAGCTCAAGTTGGAGATGGTGCGACTCATCCTCCAGGCCCTTGATGACCACAGCAAGCGCATGACCAGGATGCTGAGAAGGTCGCATAGTGGGATCCTCTACCGATAGATCACGATCTGTGACAGGGACAGGTCGTCGAATCGTAACACGCTTCTTACCAGCGACGATATCAGCGGAAGAGAAAATGCCACGGTGAGATGTGATGCGGCTGCAGACTGTGCAGTTTTTGCATTCGTGCTCGCAGAGATCATCAAGCACCCTCCTGGCATCACTCGAGAGAACAGGGCAGGTATCCTTGTCCACGCTCTTGATGCTATTAGCCGTGATATCAGTCGTGACCTGTTTGCGCGAAGATCGTGAATGGGATCGAGAGTGCTGAGACTTCTGGCTTTGAACAGTCGTATTCTGAGTGTTTGACTGCTTCTGCTTCTGCTCCGTTCCCTTAGTCTCCTTACGTGCCTTGGGAACAACGTCGAGTTGAGTAGAGTAATCGTTATCCTGGGTGGTATTTTCAACTGATTGAAGACCAGTCGTGTCATCATTTTCTTCTACTGTGTCCATATCATAGGTATAAGTCGCAATGCCCTTCAAAGAGCTTCGCTTCTTGGTATCGGAACTGGTTCGACGCTTGCTGCCCTGGTTTGCGATGTTGGAGCTGCTCTTTTTCGAAGTCTTTCCGGGGATTGAGAAAGCAACCTTTGGTTGACTGCCAGACTTGGAACTCTTGCTCTTGCTCTGCGATTGCCTAGTTTCGCTGTGAACAGTGTTGTCACGCTTGGTGTGGGTTCGCGTTTCCTCCTCCGTGACATCAGGAATAGTGGGCAACCTGGCACTATCTTCGGTCTGCTCGGTAATCTCCTTGGTCTCGGTGGCTTGCGCGTTCTCGGCAGTATCAACATTGTCAGTGTTGCTGTTCATGGTAATGTCAGGAATGAAGAAAGCCGAGGTCATGTTCTCTTCAGTCTCATCCTCGAGACGAGCAGAGAAGTCTTCCTTAGGAACTGGACGATAAGATTCCAACTGCTGCTTCAGGAAGACCACCTCATCCTTAAGCTTCACGTTCTCGTCATGAAGGTCCTGAATGCTTCGTTCAAATCCCGAGTTCTCGCGTCGAAGGATCTTGTTCTCCTCAAAGTACTTCTCGTTGTGTCGCACCAGGCTTGCATTGTCCTCGCCAAGCGTTGACTTGACCTGTGAGGAGTTCTGGAGTTTGTGCTGCAAGTTCTCGATCTCTTCCTTAGCAGCATCAAGTTCATGTTGGACACCATCGAGGTTTTCTCGAAGGTCCTCATTCTCATCCATAAGAGCCTTGTTCGTCGTTCGAAGCGAACGGTTCTCATTGAACAAGGACTGATGCTCATGCCGAATATTGTTGTTGTCAGTGCGAAGAGATTCGATCTCCTCTTTCAAGGTCTCTTGCTCCTTTCGCAGGGTCTCGTTGGCGGCTGATAGTGAGTCGCGTCCATGCTTAATAGACATCAAATCGCGTTTCAAAGTGTCGTTCTCGTTACGAATTTGGTCCGTTGACTCAAGCTGCTTATGAGTTGTCTCCAACTCTTTTTGCTTCGTGCTCAGCTTACGGGTGAGCTTGTTGATGTCCTCACATGCCTCCTGGAGCTTCCTCACAGCCCGGTCTCTTTCTTGAGCCAAAGAGTCGTTCTCAATCTCGTTCAAGCTGTTCTTACGGGAAGCCTGCTCTAAACGCGATTGAAGAGTGGATATTTCAACTTCCAGACCTATTATGAGTTAGTTACTTGCTATTGATGGTAGAACATTGGACTTACGGTTCTTCTGGGCGACAAGATGCTCGTTAGCTCGTGAAGAGTCATAGCCACTGTCGAAAGACTTTCGCGACTTAAGCTGAGCCTCCAATTGCTCAACCTGTTTCTGCAGGTTCTCGGCATATTCGTGAACCTTATCGTAGTGTTCCTGGAGAGAAACAATCTCGTCGCGGATCATATCCATCGACACGAAGATCTTCTCTTCATCTTCAGGCACCTCGACTTCGTCAACTTCGGCATGGGCCGTGAGAGATGGCTTCTCAAATCGGTCATGAACTCTGCCATTCTTGACGAAAATGGGGACGCCGTTTCTCATCGAACCGCTGAATCGGAGCGTCCCATCCACGAAATCACCAAGGTGAGAGATATCGGGCATGAAGAAAGAGCGGGCATTGCTTTCGTTGTGGGCGGGGCTGGCGATAGATGCGGGTGAAGGAGGGACGGCAGTCAAGCTGGACTTGGCGGAAGACATGTTTGGTGACGACTTTTGTTGGTCCTGATCTTGCAAGTCAGGGCTTCGTGCACTTCTGCGTAGGCGGTCAAGTGCGTCTGATAGGGACTGTCTTCGTTCTTTTTGGCCAGCCATTGACTCGGATGAAACTCGTGTGTGGACCTTGGATAGTGGGCTTGGGTTATGTGTGTTCTTGTTCCAAGACTGATAAGAATGGGCTCGCGCAGGAGACTTGGAGAGTATTGATGACAGATCAGACTCGTTATCGACACGAGGCTGCATCTCGGAACGCGTTCTGGCGGAACCTTGCCAGGTGTTTTGTGTAATGTCGTCGACTGTGAACTTGATAGCGGGAGGCTTGTTCTCCTTGGACTCGGCGCTCATAGGTCGAGTGTCAGTGTCGTCGTCATAAACAGGTACTTCGCGTGTCTTGGGTGCACCGAAGAATTCAGGCCACTTGCGGTGGGCAGCCTCCCAATTGACAGGCAAGTTGCGAGGGGCAGTAACGCGAGCAATGTCCTCGTTGAGTCTCCGTGTAGACTCACCGTCTGGGTCAGAGAAGACGGAGGACAGTGTTGGGCTGACGGTGCCGTGGGAACCAGTGGATGATGGCGGAGAGTTGAAAGGGTTGTCGCGGTTTGCTTTCATTTCTCGAAGAATGCGGGAACGATATCGGTTGGCGTTGTCAACCTCCATAGCTCCTTCTCACGCGTTGCGTTGTGAGCGTGAAGAGCTTTGAGAGAATGTGACGATATTAAGCGAGGATGCTACAGCACCCGTGGCGCGTATAAAAGCGGCCGTGTCGTGATAGGGGGGATTAGTTGAAGTCAATGCTATATCGACTAAAGTCTGCGATACATCTGGTGGGTAAAACACGCGTCAAGAAGGGACGTGAAAAAGAAAAATACCCCAAATATGAGATGTAAGAATGGAAGTGACAATGTCAATGTTTATGGTGGAGAGAAAGAGATGCCCAAGTTTATCAAGAAGTTGTGTTTAGACTAGGATGGGGAAACAAGAGGCCGGGGGTGGTCACGACTGTTTTTGGACGAAAGTAAACAAAGCGCCATGAGGCCCACTTTGGCAGCTGCTACCAACCACTTGAATTTGGACTTTGGAGCCTTACTGTAAGGCCGCTAGATCCAATGTCTCAGAAATTGATTGGTCGTTCTCGTCCATCAAACCAAAGCCCTGCTGCCGCGGGGCTGGTTCCAGGTTAAAATCCACTTTCACGCTGCAGGTCCATAGCGTGTTGGGCTGGGACCGACTTTTCTTTTTTGTGCATCCATCAATCATGGCTAGACTAACCTAAACTTGGGAGCCAAAATCTATCATGATAATAACCTCACGCCGAAGTCTTTCTCTTTGGCCGAGTTTCGTTCTTATTCAGATATATCTTGAGTTAGTGGTCAAACACGTTACAGTTAATCAATCTTATAAGACGCTTCTCCACTTACAAGCGAAGTTTATCAATGTGCAACGTTTTAACCGTACCCGTTCATCATGAACACACGTATTTATCTCGATCAATCACCAACCAGGAATCCTCAAGGCGGCTGATACTGGCCAACTCGGGTCAAGAACTATCTATATGGTTATGTTCATGACTCAAATAGACCTCAATTTTTCACCGTTCTTCAGCCTCTAGTACATTGTTCTAGAACCTCTCTTGTGACCTGCTTGATTCGTTTCCTGGTGGGGCAAATCGCCTGTTCTCGTTACACCTTGTCTTGACTCTTAATCCTGACCAGTAGTCAAACTTTGACTGTGATTTAATACCAAGTCAGCACTTACTCGCTTTTATTTTCCTCATGTGAATGTATTGTTTAAATTTCCCTTCTTTCATTTAGTTATCTATCAGCACTGGTGTGCACTTTCCCATAAGCTGGCTTATCTTATACCCTTGATACACTCCGAAACCGCATCGCCTCCATTCATGGCATGGATCAACTTATCTCATGAAAACCGCGCGGCCTGATCGAACCAAGTTTTATCCAACTACTACAAGACACCAAGAAAGTCTCGAAATCAAGTATTTCAAGGGCTCTTATATATCTAATGGCCCGGATCAAAGTCACTGCTGGCGTTGCCAGTGTGCTTGCAATAATCCAACCCATCTCAGCTGCGCCAAGCCGTGAGAATACACAGCAGGACTACTGCCCTATCATATATACCAACCAACCAACAAATTGCCGTACGATCCCAGAAACATTTCTAAGTTTCTCCCCAAAGGCATCAAGCCCTTATCCTGTAGAGACGGAGTTTCTCGAAAATGCTCTTAGTGCCCTTTCCACACTGCAGGACACCTTCTTCGAACCGGACTATGCAACATGGCCCTCTGCCGTCGACTGGACCGCTGCCGTAACTGGGACAGTCGTAGCTGGAATGTTGGTGACTTTGTCGAAAGCCATCAACACTGTCGATCTAGCTGGTATCGATGATTGGAGAGTGAAAGAGAATGTTATTTCGACTTTCTATGCGCAACTCGTCGGCTCGTACTTCGGACAGGATGTCTTGTCACTTCGAGCCCAGGTGATTAAATCCCTGTTCTAATCTCAAGCTCTAAACTATTTACTAATATAGTAACATAGTCCTATGACGATATTCTCTGGGTGGCCCTCGGCTGGATCGAAGCCATCAAATTCGTCAACACTCACGCCGACCTTCACTATCCCAAGATCAAGTCACAGGGGGCCGTATCCAACGGCGACCTAAGGGACATGATTGGTGCTATGCCATGGCAAGGCTATAGCTGGTTCTCATCCTTTGCGCATCGCTCTCGTATCTTCTGGAATTTGGCGTCCCATGGTTGGGATACAAAGCTCTGCAATGGAGGCATGCTCTGGAATAATCGACCTAGCCCTTACAAAAACGCCATCACCAACGAACTCTGGATTTCTGCTTCGATTTCCATGTATGAGCACTTTCCTGGCGATAACTTTACTGCGCCATGGCTTAACAATGCTGCGTTCCCGGACAACGACCCGGCGCATCTTGAGGCCGCTATTCAGGGATATAAATGGCTCACCGACGTCAACATGACCAACTTCCGCGGTCTGTTTGTCGATGGGTATCACATTGACACCCGTATACCTGGCAACACAAAGTGCGACCTTCGAAACGAGATGGTGTACACGTACAACCAGGGTGTCTTACTGACGGGCCAACGGGGCCTCTGGTCTGTCACTGGAAGTGCTTCCTACCTGGAAGATGGCCATAGTCTGATCCAGTCTGTGATAGAAGCAACAGGATGGAGTTTAAAAGACGACAAACCTGTGGATGAGCTAAGTCGCCTAGGTTCCGGCCAGCTACCGCCCTGGCGAGGACTTGGACGAGGAGGGATCTTGGAAGAGCAATGTGACGCGGGCAGCACCTGTAACCAAGATGCCCAGATCTTCAAGGGCATTTTCTTTCACCACTTCACCGCATTCTGTACCCCTCTCGAACTTCTTAGGGGTGAAAACGGCAGGATAGTCGATACCCGCGGCTTTAAGAAAGTCAAATCTATCCATGCAGGAGCTTGCCAGTCGTATCTAGGTTGGGTCAAGCACAATGCCCTAGCAGCCCTTGAAACTCGCGATGATTCTGGTCTTTTCGGTATGTGGTGGGGTGCTGGAATCTTTGACGCAACCCTCACATCGGACAACGACGGTATCAGTGACGACGCTGAAAATACAACCGATTTCCACAACCAGGGGAAGCCTGGCCAGCAGGTTATCGACATTGCTCGGGATGGAGTTTTCCCCAGGACTCGTGGAATATCAGCTCGGGGAGTGGAATCACAACAGCAGGATCCCAACACACGGGGGCGAGGCCGAACTGTAGAAACACAGGTCGGAGGAATCGCACTGCTTAGAGCTTACTGGGAGCTTTCCCGGTCATTTTGACGATGATGAGATTTTACGTTTATGATGGAAACATATTTTTAAAGATGATGAATATGATAGATCGCGGTAGACAGCATATCAAGAGATAGCATAGGATGCAGCTATTCCACTGTATCAAAACAGGGTAAAACCATAGTATCCCTGTTTCTTGGTATGAATCTGAGTTGAAGATGCTCGATCGTAGCAAAACAATCCAATCTGGAGCTAGTTCAAGTCGCATTGCGGTCTCGCATAGCTTTGGAGGCCTTCAACGTCCCTGGCCAAACGTTGCGACCCAGAACTTTACATGACTGATGTGACGATCCCTTCAAATCGCTCTAATACGAAGCGAATGCGAAATATCTCAAAATGCAGATTGGTTGGGTGGCTTTTGGCAACCTTTACTGGAGCACGCTAAACTTCATCGGGTGTGTCATTCGAGATGCGGTGGATACGTCAGAGGTGGCTGCGCATTCGCATATGGGCTGTGAGGTTGCATCTCGAATGAAAGTGCAGTTTAGGGATAGCATCATTTGAGGATGATTACAGGATTTCAAGATATAAGAAGACGTGGGTTTTCCCAAGAAGAAATAACAATAATAATATCATCATCCATACAAAGCATACAACCAAGTCAATACAAGAACATCAGCTACCCTATAATCACCATTCAACACTTATAAAACAACTTCATTCATAACACCACACTACACTCTTGTCAACTTTCATCATGGGTCTCATCGGTCTTGCTATCTGCAGTGTACTCAGCTACCAAGAGAATAAAGCTCGCACTGGCGGAGGTTGCTGCAGCCGCCGAAACCAAAATATGAACGCGAGCTATATTGTTTCACCCACTCCCAACCACATGGACTATACGGGTCGATCTTCATGCCACCAACGCAAGATGGAGCGTCGCGCCCAGAGACAGCTTCAACGAGCTGAGCGCTCGCAACTTCGTGCCGAGCAACGAGCAGAGAGAGATTTTCAGAAGGCCGAAAGACGGCAGGCGAGTGTCAAGATGGTCAAATCGGGAGCGCAGAGAGTTGGTCTTGTCGGACAGCCCAGGGTTGAGGATGTTTCTGCTATGAGGAGCTTTCGGAAAGAACCCACGGAGGCTCAGTATGAGAGGGACGCACCACCTGCTTACGATGAAGTTGTGCGAAAGTAAGATATACTTGATCAGGGAATGGGAATGGAGTTTGAAGTTGAGAACTTGATCGGTTAGCGTTAGAGCAATATTTTGATTTAATAAGTTATTTGAATAAAATGTCTTGACAAAAGAGTCATGAATTATATGGAATTGTTCGATGTTCCTTTCACTAACACGCCTCTCAAATTAAGGTACAGCTATGCGTAGTATACATACTTCAGTAGACAAATAAAACAGCTGTGGTTGGTCGCGCAACGGGCAGTGAGACCTCCGATATCAAACCCCACGGACCCTGTTTCCAACCCCTCCATTGTGAGGAAGTACCTAGGTAAGAATATGAAAGTGATATCTGTACACTATTCTCTTGTTCATTACTCTTCACAACGATCAATCAGGTCATTATCCATTTTTTGTAGGTCAATACCGGGCCCAAAAACAATTCAAACGTCTTATATCGCATGATAACCGGCCCTAAACCGGCCTGTCTTATTCTCGGTGAATTAGCTCACGTAAGATTCACACCTGGTAGTGACTTTGCTATCTGCTGCTCCACACACCACATTCTACGTTACCCCTGTGCGAATTGACTCATCGCAAGTGTTGTTCCGCGAAAATCAACAAAAATTCAGGTCCGATCTTTCGGCGGTGACAGCCACTAGGTAACCTTAACGTTAGATATACCTACTAATTTTCCTCTTTGTTCTTCTCATACAACAACAACAATATCTTTTTTCCCCTTCCCTTTTCACAGTCCTCTCACGATGCCTTCAGCTGATCCCGTCGTGGCCGTACCTGCCAACGGCGCCGTCAATGGCACTGCCAATGGCGACTCTTCTCGGCCGCAAACGCCGATGACCGGAATGGCTTTGACTGAGTACAGCGCGAACCCCTCGACACCTTCAGCAGAGAAGCAGAGGCGCATCAAGGAGATTGTTCCCGAGGAATACCTACTTCCTACTGGATACCCTGACGTGAGTTTTTACAGCTTGATATAGCATCAATTGGAAGCTGACAGCGACGATCCCAAGTACCTTCGTCTTATCGCTAGCGCTACGTCAAGAATCTACGAGGCCTGCAAGGTCACTCCCCTCACCCACGCCGTCAACCTGAGCAACCGACTCGAATGCAATGTCCTTCTCAAGCGTGAAGACGAGCAGCCCGTCTTCAGCTTCAAGCTGCGCGGCGCCTACAACAAGATGGCTCATCTCGACCCGACCAAGAGCTGGAAGGGTGTTGTCTGCTGCTCTGCCGGTAACCACGCTCAAGGTGTTGCCTTTTCCGCCCGCAAGCTCAAGATCCCCGCGACCATTGTCATGCCCGAGGCGACACCCAGCATCAAGCACCTCAACGTTGCTCGTCTAGGTGGTCATGTGGTGTTGCACGGTGCCGACTTCGACGCGGCCAAGGAGGAGTGCGCAAGACGGGAAGTGCAAGACGGACTTATCAACATTCCTCCTTTCGATGATCCCTATGTCATTGCTGGTCAAGGAACTATCGGAAACGAACTGTTCGGCCAGGTCAACATGGCCAAGGTAGAGGCTATCTTCTGTTGCGTCGGCGGTGGCGGTCTCATTGCTGGAATTGGTCTCTATGTCAAGCGCATGGCTCCTCACGTCAAGATCATTGGTGTCGAGGCTCATGACGCCAATGCCATGGCGCAATCGTTGAAGAAGGGCGAACGTGTTCTGCTCAAGGAAGTTGGTCTGTTTGCCGATGGTGCCGCTGTCAAGATTCCCGGAGAAGAAACCTTCCGTATCTGCAAAGAGGTTATCGACGAAGTCATCGAAGTTACAACCGACGAGATCTGCGCCGCCATCAAAGACATGTACGACGACACTCGCTCAGGTCTCGAGCCCGCTGGTGCCCTTTCCATTGCCGGTCTCAAGAAATACGTCGCCCAGCACCCCTCGGACGATTCAAAGCGCAACCTTATCGCTGTGACATCCGGCGCCAACATGAACTTCGACCGTCTCAGATTCGTCGCTGAGCGTGCCACCATGGGTGAGGGCAAGGAAGCTCTGCTTGCTGTCCAGATCCCCGAGCGTCCTGGGGCCTTCGCCGAGCTCATCGACAACATCATGCCACATGCTGTTACAGAGTTCAGCTACCGATATTCCACAGACGAGGTCGCCAACATCCTCATCGGTGTCTCCTTAACAGCGCCCGCTCATCAGCGATCCGAAGAACTTCATTCTCTCATCGACCGTATCCAATCAAACAACATGACCGTGACCGATCTCACACACGACGAGCTCGCCAAGAGCCATATCCGATATCTCGTCGGTGGACGATCCGGAGTCCCCAACGAGCGCCTCTACATGTTCACCTTCCCCGAACGTCCAGGAGCTCTGGAGAAGTTCCTCGCCACGCTTCGCACCAAGTTCAACATCAGCCTGTTCCAGTACCGTAACTACGGCGGCGACGTAGGCAAGATCGTTACCGGAATCCAATGTCCCGGCGACGAGGTCTCTGAGCTTCACAACTTCTTGCACAAGATCGGCTATCCTTACGAGGATTGCACCGAATCGCCGGTATTCAAGACATTCTTGCGATCATGAGGAAATGAATAAACAAGGAATGATGAAAATTTTGGGCCTTGGTTTGGCGTTTGGTTTTGAAAACGATGGGGTCATCTTCAGTTCTATAAAAGATGGTTGTGGTTGTTTGGGCCTCAAATTTAGCGAATTTGGGTGCATGTAGTTGATAAACTTGATGTGTATGGCATGAAAAAAATAGAAATGGACTGAAAGTACTGTAGATTCAATTGCTGTAAGAGAAGTTGCCGCGGTTGTGGTTTATGTATTGGCTAAACCGTGACTATGCGGGTTGCCTACCGTTCCTATCCATCGATCCCAGTATACCATTAAAGCCGTAAAGTTCTTTCTCACGAGTTCCACTAATGCCATATCGATTGAATTTACACTGCGCTTCACCGTGTATTCAATGTTTCCCCTTTCATACACAGGTGGGTTCCTTGATGATCCTAGGCGCATTGAATAAACCCCTCCAGAGGGCAGCAGAGCTAGAGCCAATCCTTTGGATCGTGATCATGCGTGGCCTCGTCCACTACATGTTCGACTTTGTTAGCACGATCGTACTCAAGCTGTGCCTCCAGGTACTTTTCACTGGAGCGGCAGATCTTCACCGGGTTATGGTAAGTGGTGACAGAGTCGATCCCGAGCCGGCATAGGATCTAGTGTTTGAAAAATCCACCATAGCTCGATCTCTTCTTTTGATATCTATCCCTTCCGACACGTGTGATCTCGTTCAGCCTCTAAAGGCAGCCTTGTTCTAGAGTGCATGATACTATGGCATCTTCCCGTATATTCTTATCATCTTCACAGACTAGTCCTTGGAGAACAAATTTAGGATCCCCCCTCCTATACATCGTCAAAGTCCCTAGCCCAGCCAAGTTCAACTAGTTTATGATTCCAAGAAACCACAAGACACCCCTTCCGATAATCCGAGCATAGCCAATATTCAGACTCGGGGCCGTGATCGTGTTCGTCTGTTTCGGCGCAGCATTTAACCTCGTGGTTTGAAAGCACAATTCGCCCGTTGTTCTTTGCAAAAACCTTGCGCTGGCAGATGAACGCTGGCCTGAAATACTTCTTGACAGGGTCAACACCCACCCTGCATTGCCCTGCGCTCCTCTGCGTCCCGTTCTCATACTCCAAGAGAATCCCTTTAAAGGATCCAGTGAGACTGTCGTTGAAAATGTCAATTTGTGTTGCACCTTCCAATGGCAACTCGCTAATGAAGGGAACAAGAGATACCGGCTCAACTGAAAGGCAAGTCCCGAAACGCTCAAGCTCTGGTAGAGTCCCGCATACTTCTGTTCCAGCTACACTAACGTGTCCGATTCCGCCTGTTTCCGGGATATCATGAATAAGCATAAAAGGCTCTTTCTGTGAAATACATTCTTTCTCGTCAGAATAATCTGGAATTGGACCGATAGTGAAACTACCAACTAGTTTGGTGGTTATCTGAAGACTCATTAAGTATCAGGCAAAGTGTTTATTCATAGAATAAAATCTCACCAGTAAAGTTGTTTTCTGACGGATAGGCATCTTGGGTCTCAAGTTGCGGGCCCGCAAACCAAACCTCAGGATGCGATCGCCATCTGGGATAGGGACATACACCCATACCAACTGACGCCGGTCTACTCGAGATACTCTCTGAGCTGTCGAGGCTGCTGTTGGTTGTTGGACCGTATGGGCGTGGACTGCCATTAGGATGCCCTTGTGGTAAAGGAAAGTGATACCTGTTACGTTGCAAAGATCGATGGTATGGACGTGAGTAGCAGTTGTTCGATTTGGGCTTAGCAAAACCTCCATTTCTTGAGAAGGGGGATTTGGGGTATCCCAAAAGAGCTGGTTTCGTCGTACAGCAGCAGTCGGCTCGATACGTGCGTGTCCAAACTAATTGGTATAATGCATTAGTGGTATTACCCTACCGTGACAGCGTAAAGTCTGGACCTACTCTGAAGTGAACCTCAGTACGTGGAGCATCAGGAAAGCTGATAAAGATGTATGCACGGGTGGTGCTGGGACGGCCATTTCTGTATTCGGGCCACTCTGGAAGCCATTTTATTTCGAGCAAGCCGTAGAAATCCATTGTCAGTCGAAACACACCAGACTTGTGCGCCGTTTCTTCCGTCTGCGCCTCCTTTCCTCGATGCCAACTTGTGATGATGTCAAGATCGTAAGTCATGCCATTATCCTCCGACGTGCTTTCGTCGAACAACGACAAATGCTCTGCTCTAGCCTTGATAACTGGATAGTGCCATATGGGATGGTCATATGAATATGCTTTGATCAACTGAAGAACCTCAGACGGAAGTGATGCCAATGCTGGCATTCCAAGCGCCTTCGCCGTGGAGGTAGTGACTAATGCCAATGTCGTGTCAACAAGGTCAAGGTGCAGTCTAGTCTGGGCCGGCCTATGTATCCACGGAAGCCTCCAGGCTGCAGCAACCCATAGAGATTGCAGCATCGGCCTCTCAGGATACTCTTGCAAGAACAGACGATGGCAGTCTGCATGCATTGTTACAGACTCTGGAGATTCGGCACAATTCATACACTTGGGAATGTTGCATAACGGGTGCCAATCTTGGTCTCCGTTAGACAAGCGCTTCCTGGGAAACTGAAACCTTTTGGAGCAATACTCAGGTCGGGTGCCATATGGATTCTCATGATCATTAAGCACTATCGCCATTTGTATAAGTAAGATGTAGGATACTGATAAAAGGAGCATGATGAGCTTCATCAGTCTTACATGCAATGGCCCATTCCCCTGGTATGATATAGTGAGAACAAAGACCGCATATTGCCTCAATATAGAGATGCGTGTCTTCAAACTCGTCCGTCATTGCCATCCCCTCAAGATATCCGGAGACTCTGTCTCGATGGAAACCAGTGACCGGTCTGTCTAATCCACGCTCAATAATGTCGAAGGCGATGTGTTACAACACGAGGATCAGGGACCCGGCGAGCAAATTGCAATGAAAGAGCTTGATCAGGGAACAGAATAATGCCATGTTATTGATATATATGTTGTAATTGGTAAAGCTGCGGAAGTGTTCCCAAGCGTTTATGGCTACAAATTGTGGCTGTGCTGTGGCTGCATTCTTCATGTACCATCAATACACCACTGACAAGGTTGGTTGGGTAATACGAGAGATTCAAATAATTCTGAAGATAATTACCTTACCCATCAAGAAAGAATTCATCATAAAAGATGTTCGCCATTTGGTGGTGACAATCTACAGCACAATTCCCAAAATTCACATAGAATCGCGCCTGTCCTTCTACCATTTAAAGTCCCGACCCGCCGAGCTATGAACCATATTTCGACTTCATCAATGGTTGATCAAATATGATGGTAGCTTGAGCCATCGTGGACGGGATAAGTTGAAAACAACATGCCTTTCTGCAATAGCGTGTGTGGAACAGAGCGCTCGAGTCAGTGTCTTCAGCTATCGCACTCATGATAGGTATCATTCATCAACCTAACCATGTTATCACAAAACCCTTACCAATTTTTAAAACGCACACCGCAAATACCATCGCGATCCCAGATGGAAGGGATACGATCTTACGGCCCAACGGTTGGTAGGGGATGAACCACTATGAGAACTATACATGCAGGTACGATTCGTGAGTACTGGGCATGCTATAATGGCTGCCTGTCATAGAGATATCAGGTATGGGACGTCGCGAACATGACCAGTCGAATCAAGAAAGGTTGAACCATGTCTCTCCTCCCTGTTGTCTGCTTGACAGAATTGATTTGTGACATGCACATGAAAGGCTCAGGAAAGGCAACAAGCCGATTTAGGAAGCAATCTGTCGTGCGTTCTTCTAGCGGGTTTCCATGACCAGGGCTAGGTGGTCAAGGCGTTGCTTGACCGCTGGCCCTTGCTCATTGCGACCTTCTAGAAAAAAATCAGAGTAGAAAATGGAAGCCAGGGTACATACAGTAGAGGTTGGGGAGGGGTTTGGTAAGGACAGGACCTTAACGACTCACTCAAATCAAGAGCAATTGACGTAAGCTCTCTGGTAGGGCTGCAGTTTCCTCAGGGGATTGAGTACCTGGTAGTGTACGGACAGGTCGCAGGCAATTGAGAAGAACTTGCATTTGATTTTGCGCATTGGCTGTACCTTCCTTTCAAACCAGGGCGTCGGTGATTTCAGTAAGGAAGGTGCATACGTCTATAACCCGCCCAGATGAAACAATATGACGAAACGTTTCACAAAAATGATTCCGCCAAACATTTAATTTATCTAATGCATCCAAGACTAGGATCTTTACTACAGCATGCCTCATCTGGTATTAGCATTGAATTAAACGCGAACGATACTGCAATTTATTCGCCGATGCACTTGTTCCCAGCCACAGCTACCGCTAGCAGCTGCAGCGCGGTACTTCATCTGATGGCCAGGTATCGCGGTAAGTTCGCAAAATGCAAATTGAAAAACTCTCTGCTTAACCGTCTCTCATAGGATAAGATAGAACGGTGCTACAACGGATATTGAAACTCTCAAAAGATTCTTCTTCAACGGTCATTCATTTTTTTGCAGTTTGCCGAGGCAAAGCATATCCGCGACGGATATACGACGAAAATGAATAAAAAAGAGGGATTCTGACCGGTGACCCCTTTCCCGGCAGGCTGGAGGCAGGCTGCACGGATCCGACGATCAGGATCGACGTAGCGGAGGGGGAAATGGTGACGGCAGACGACGACCGCTATCAACCCTAACGAACACGGCTCACCGTCAGCCACTGGCGAGTGAACTCACGTTTTTAATTACATGGTTATTTTCAGTGTGTGTAGCTGGAGCTTCTGCGGCAATGGAGTTATGACGACGCAGAGAAGCTATGGGGTCGCTTCCGTAACATCATGTCTCTTGGTCAGATTGTTTTACCCCTGCCAGAGACCAACACAAAGAACCATTAAGCGTCCTGTGCGCGCTCGGTCATCTGCGCTTGGTGCCGTCCGCTAGTGAGGATGAGAAGGTCGTTGCCAGGGTCCTTGAAAGGCTAAGCTACAATGATTCCACGACGAGCAGCACATTCATCCATTGAAGCTTTATCGAAGCATCCGCCGAAGCGCCAAAGAGTCAATAAAAGCACGCACTGACCTGGCCGCTAGTAGCAGTTCTGTTTCACTTTCTCATGCCCTGTTGGCAACCAGGACGCCGCTAAACCTAGGTACTGAACCCGTCTAAGCTACATGCGCATGTGCCAAGGTACCGGCACCACCACGCGGACATCTCACTTAGTTCATCAGCAATCGCATCATTATCTAAGGATCCAATTCTGGTGTCTTTCGGCAGCCATTTGGCACTTTCTCAGGTCGTCCTTGTCCCGCCGAATTGCTTGCATTGCCGATGCTTGCTTGCTTTGTCTTGCACAAATACTCCACCCAATACGTCGCTGCTCCAGGGCCCCTTGCTGCTGTGCTCGTTTCTTACACGTTCTTCACCGTGTGTGACGGCACTGCCCGCCCGTCCAGCTAGAATCGATACCCCACACAGAGCTCGCCTTAGGAGTGTGAGTGGGCGGTGGGCGTGTGAGACCGTAAGAGATCCAATGCTGAGGGGCCTTCTGTGTTGTGGGTGGGCGTTATTCTTGTGGCGGCCAGACTACGCTACTTGGGCTCCTCAGGGACTGGAATCCATCTTTTCCCATGCGGACTATCTTCATGCTTCTTGACCTCCCTCAACCGATTTCCTCTTCGAGCTGCGTATTGTGCCAATTGCCACCCTCGCAATAGCTTCCCTGTTCTCCTTGCTTGACAGCTCCCCACTTGCCTTCTTCTTTACAACCCTTTGCTAGAGGCTATCAGATAACCATCGTTTCTTGGCTCCCGTTCAAGCTTGGGTAAGTCTCTACATCATACTCCAGTCTTTGTCCGCGTTGCCGTCATCGCTCACAACTTTCAAAGCCCACTCCGGCACATCCACACGATCATCTTTGACGCTCAACTTCTACACTCGCACCTGCAACAGCTCGCTCCTTGTTCGTGTTACGAAGTTCCAAACCGCCGCCTTGGAACTCTGTGTGACTTGTCAGCTCGCCATTGAGCCTGTGACTATAGAATTTGCATCTTCGGCCTATCGCGGGCCCTACGCATCGATTCTGGGCGACCATACAAACCTCTCGTGCGTCAAACTCCGTATATTGAGCCGGTAAAACGATTGTACAAACTTGATCACTCTGTTCCATCAACGATCTCCATCGAGCCGTCACATCAGAGCATGCCCGTGTCTTGCTCAATCTTCAAGGCCCCAATCGACATTTGCGCCTCATAAATTTTTAGCTACACGCTCAACAATAAACGGACGACAAGAAATCCCCGTTCCCTGCTGCTGCTGCAGCGGCTTGAGAGCTTGCTGGAGAGAGAGTAATTGTCCTCGACACTGCAATTGCGCTGACTCCTAGCTACATTGCTCTTTGTTAAGCCTGGAACAATGAGGCGGGGTCGTTCAAGCTCAGGATCGCCTTATAGGGCGCTGGCTCATCACCAAAATGCCGCGGCTGCAGCAGCATCGTCTGACTCTGTTTCGTTAATTCGATCCTTTAATGTCGAGACAAATCCTACGCGGCCAGTGCGGCCCTCGCCGCTCACAGCATCACTAATTCGGGATATGCCGTTAGACTTGGTCGACCGCATCAGATCCTTTCCTCTTTTCATGTCCGCCCCTGAAGAGTTTTTGGTTGCCATTGGAAACAACCTGAAGCCCCAGATTCAGAGTCCCAATGACCATATCGTTACCGAAGGAGATGAAGCCAAGGCAATGTACTGGCTGGTGCGAGGAGTTGTTGCTGTAACCTCGCGTGACGGAGAGGCGGTCTACGCTGAGCTCAACCCTGGATCGTTCTTTGGTGAAATTGGTGTTTTGATGCAGATGCCACGTACGGCTACCATTGTTGCACGCACGAAATGTCTACTGCTGGTTCTGAAGAAAGAAGATCTGCACGCCGTGATACCCAAATTTCCAGACATGGAAAAGGCAATTCGAGAAGAGGCACAAGAACGCTTAAATCTTCTAAAGAAGAAACGACAAGAGGGTGGAAGGCTGACTAAGTCATCCGGAGGGGATTTCAGTGCCCGAGAGGCGGCACCTGGTGAAGTCTCTACTGGAGAAAGGGGTATCATCAAAGACGGTACCGTGGTCAACAACAAGAAGCGAAAATCTCCAAGTCCAGGTATTATGGAAGATCCAACCGCTGGCAGTGCCATTGGAAGTGGTCAGATTAACATTCGAACGACGCTCAAAGAGCTACCGCTCTTCTCCAACCTTCCTGCAAATATGTTGCACTTTCTTGGACTTAGCGTTCAGCCCAAATCTTATACTCCCTTCACAGATATCGTTCGTCAAGGTTTGCCAGGCAATGAAATCTTCTTCATCGTCCGCGGAGAAGCCGAGGTGATACACGACGAACCAGTCTACGATAACAATGTTCAGAACAAGGCTCTAGCCACCCCAAAAAGGCCACGGCTGAAGGCAGGCCAATACTTTGGCGAAGTTGCAAGTTTAGGCTTGTCCCGTGACCGAACAGCTACTGTACGATCCATCACCTCTGTCGAGTGCATCATGATCACGGGGGAAGTCCTTGACGAGTTCTGGCGGCGCTGTCCTTCAGATATATTGAAACAGGTCAAGGAGACGGCACAATCGCGATATCACAAACAGAGCGACGACGTCGACATGGTTGACGCCGATGGCAGGGAAAAAGCCAACAAATCTGACCCGCCGACTCCTACGACGCCCACAAGAGCATCACTACCCAACCTGACATTTACCACTCCGTCTAAACCAGGATCTCCTTCGAAGGAGGACACTGCCAACGTAGCACCCAAAGATCCGGATCCGTTCCTAAGCGTCAACATGGAGAACATAAGAAATCGAAGACGCCATTCTTTGGCGCCCCCGGTCCCTCCAACAGACAGCTCTGCTCCTACTACCAATGGCGCGAGACCTCGTTTATCGGAGGTGACGCCTATCAAGTTTGCCTTTTCTGAGACGCCATCTGATGACGAAGATGTTCCGGCCAAGCGAGTTCGAACCGCCCTGCCCACGAGGCCCATTGCTATGGGCAAACCGGTGCTGTCGGACGAGATCCTGATCTACATCTTCAAGCACGTGGATATTGGAGAACTTTTCCGACTGCGACTTGTTAGCACGCATTGGCGCAAACTTGTAACGACATCGCCCAAAGTCTGTCAAGATGTGGACCTCTCAATTTACAACCGCAAGGTTACCGATGAAGTTATAATCAAAGTACTTGCTCCATTTATCGGCACTCGCGCTATATCCATTGACCTGAACAATTGCTTTCATATAACCGACGAAGGCTTCGGCGCTTTGTGGCGTAGCTGCGGCAAGAACGTCAAAAAATGGAAGATGAAGTCTGTTTGGGACGTCTCTGCCAATCAGATTCTGGAGATGAGTGAAAATGCCAAGGGGCTGGAAGAAGTAGATTGGAGCAACTGCCGTAAGGTTGGCGATAACCTTTTGGGCCGTGTTGTTGGTTGGGTTGTACCTGATCCTTCACCTAACAAATCAGTTGTTATATCCAGCTCAACAGCTCGTTCGCGAACCAAGCAGCAGCAGCAACAAAAGCATGTACCGCAAAATGTACTGCCACCCGGAACGGTGGTAGGATGCCCGAAGCTAAAGCGCCTCAATCTCTCCTACTGCAAGCACATTACGGATCGTTCCATGGCCCATCTTGCAGCGCACGCATCGAACCGTATTGAGTCGCTATCTCTTACTCGCTGTACATCAATTACAGATGCAGGATTCCAATCATGGGCGCCTTTCCGATTCGAGAAGCTTTCTCGGTTGTGTCTGGCGGATTGTACGTATCTATCGGACAATGCTGTTGTTGCCCTGGTGAACTCGGCCAAAAACCTCACGCATTTGGATCTGTCGTTCTGCTGTGCACTTTCTGACACGGCAACAGAGGTCGTCGCTCTCCGGTTACCCAGGTTGAAAGAGTTGCGATTGTCATTTTGTGGAAGTGCAGTTAGTGACGGAAGTTTGGAAAGCGTAGCACTTCACTTGAATGATCTGGAAGCTCTAAGTGTGCGTGGTTGCGTGCGTGTTACGGGGCGTGGAGTTGAGAACGTGCTGAATGGGTGTGGACGACTCAATTGGATGGATGTTAGCCAATGTCGAAACCTAGAGCCTTGGATTCGAGCTGGCGGCGTGGCAAACTGGGGTTTCGATGACCGACTTGGCCAACGCCCAGCAGAACCCACGTCGGATGAAATCTCTGGGTCAGGAGAGGGGGAGGACGATCCCCCGGCGCCAAAAGCCATGAGTGTTGCTATGCTCACTTCGCAGAACTTTACGCCACGGTCGGCGTTTGGTTACAGGTCCAAGAGAGCAAGACGGCCTGTACGTTTCGTCATTGAAAAAGGACATGGAAGCTTAAGATGAAGGAAGAATGGCGTCTTGGAGAAAATGATTTGGGAAATGATAGTTGCTTGGAGGGTATGCATAGGGATGGGATATGTTGCTTACAGCATTGGCGTCAGTGTCATGGAGCATTTGTCATTACATTCAAGTTTCATGCTAAGATACACACGCAGAGGGGAATTGACGGGCCAGGACATGATGAGATGAGAAGAATGCGAATTGTGTTAAATGGATATTTGGTTGATACCCTGATGGAACTGACACTTTACCACTCCTGAGCCAGCCTACCTAATAATACTACTCATACGAGATGATTTGACGGATGGAAGAAGAAGAGACTAGAATTGTTAGGTTACCTCATGATGTAACTATTTCTACAGCGTGTCGTCAACTTCTTCTGTTCCTGTAAATCCGACGGCGCCTGGAGTTTAGAGCTTTAGCGGCCGAGCGCTGACCAACCTAACTGAGTCACTGAGAGACGCCGGTTCTTTCCACAATATTCCACCACAGCCACGTGATGCCGGATTTTGGCAAACTCCACTTGCCGACCCAACGTCATGCTTCTTTTGCCAGGAACTTATATCCTCTGCGTCCCCCGTCCCCGCTTCAGCATTTTCCTTTGTAAACGCCTGCATTATCGATCGACAACTGCACCGACAGAACGAACGACGATGTCATTCACTCTCACTGTCCGCCAGGGCCCTGCGCGTCTTGCGCAGAGGCTTCCTGAGCTCTCAAAGACTGCTTTCCGCAACTCCGCCTCCGCCCGAAGCTTCCACGTCCAGGCCAAGCCCACAGCCAACTTCTTCTCCTCGCGCATCACATCCGCCGCCACCCGCAATGCCTTCCAGCGAACAAGTCGCGCCGGTGGCCGCTCTTACCACCAGGGTCCTCCTACTGGCGTCGCAACAGCACCTCAGTCAACCAGCCGACGACTTTTGGTCGGAGGTGCCATCTTTGGTGGCACCCTTGTCGCCATCAACGCTGTCTTCAACAGGGAGACTCGTGAGGATGGAGGCATGCCCATCTACGAGCGTGAATACCTGAACAACACCTTCTTGCACACTGGTCTCGGAATTGGTATTATTGGATTGACTGCTCGACAAATGGTTCAGACTGGCTTCGTTTACCGAATTATGGTCACAAACCCTTGGGTTGTTGGTATTGGTGGTCTTGCTCTTAGCTTCGCTACCATGATTGGAACTCGATCTATCAGCCCTGACAAGTAAGTATTTGAAAAACATAATCGATGACGAACTTGAAGCAGTTGACTAACAAATTTCCAGCTATATCCCTAAGTACGCTCTCTGGACCGCCTTTAACGCCACCCAGGCTGCCTTCGTCGCCCCTCTGCTCGCCTTCGTTCCTCCCGCTCTCCTGGGTCGTGCTGGTCTCTACACTATTGCCATGATGGGTGGTCTCGCTGTTGTCGGTGCCACTGCTAAGCAGGAGAAGTACCTCTACATTGGTGGTCCTCTCCTGGCTGGTGCCGCCATCGTCGCTGCCTCTGGTCTCGCTCCTCTCGTCATTCCCGCCACCGCTGTTCGAACTCTCGCCTTCACTGAGAGCATTTGGTTGTACGGTGGTCTTGCTGTCTTCGGTGGCTTCACTTTGTACGACGTCCAGAAGGTTCTGCACCACGCCCGTCTCGCTCAAGCTGGTGTCATTCGCCGTGACCCCGTCAACGAGAGTATCTCTCTCGAGCTTGACTTCCTCAACATCTTCATCCGCATGGTGCAGATCCTGATGATGCAGCAGAACCGCCGTAAGTAAGCCATGTCGTTCGCTTTCATAAACTGCTTTAGAAGCTACTTGTATTATTATTTTTTAAAGCAAAAAGGAATATTGTTTTTTCCCCCAGAGGCTAATGAACCCCTCTCTTCTGTTATGATCGAATTGGTTTAAAGAAGTTCCATATATAATTTAGGAATCACCAATACAAAAAAACTGATCAAATTGTGTCCCAAACTCATATGATGTTTCTTATTTACAAGTAATTTCTAACTTTAATATATTTTTCTCTTCCCTTCATAGATATCATCGGTAAGTTATTCCACCCATCAGTAATTCAATTGCCAATCCATCGCTGTCTACTCCAGAGGGGGGAACGGCCTCAAGAAGTGACTAGGGCACTCATAACCAGCAGGGTTGTTGTGTAGGTAGAGCTGGTGGTACTCCTCGGCAGTCCACCACTTTCCAGCGGGCGCAATCTCAGTCACGATGCCGCCCTTCCACCACTGCTTGTTGGCCTTCTCTGTCACCTCGCGCGCAGTCTTCTCCTGCTCAGGGTTATGAAAGTAGATGGCAGAGCGGTACTGCGGGCCGGTATCAGGACCCTGCTGGTTCAGCGTCGTGGGGTCATGCGTCTTGTAAAAGAACTCGAGGAGCTGTGCGTATGTGACCTTTGTAGGATCGAAGATGATTTGCGCTGCTTCGGCATCTGTTTCGGTGTTAGTCCAATCTTTCAATCAACATCTCCTAGGAAATTAGAAAACATACGGCCAGTCTTGCCACCGCAGACGGCGCGGTAAGTAGGGTTCTCGAGATCACCACCGATGTAGCCGACCTTTGCGTCGATAAGACCCTTGTCGGCAAAGTGCCTGCGGTAAAGGTGCTCAGTGCCCCAGAAGCAGCCCGCGGCGACGGTGCAGCGCTGAGCGCCCTCGGGGATGACTGAAGCTGCCGACTGATCGGGAGCGATGGAGAGGCGAGTAGACTGCGTGAAGGGACGAGCGAGACGCGCCAGGAAAGGAGGAAGGTTGAAAGCCATTTTCTTCTGTTGCTTATTATCGCGGGGTAATTTATATATGTAGTGTAATAAAAAAAAAGTTTCAATCGCAAGTGATGGAATGAAACTTTCAAGAATAAAGAATACTGAAGTTAACCGCAAATGATATTTGAACTTTTTTTTTTCTGCAGTCAAATTCGAATGACAAATCGTCCGTCCGGAGAATGGGGAATTGTGGAATTGACGGGAAAGGTGGAAGGTGTGGCGGGGGGAGGAGAATGGAAGGTGTCACAATTAAGGATGCGTCACCGAAGTCGCAGATGACGATTGGATTAGGAGAGCTATATTTCCTCTTTTGGGAAGGTGGCGTGGCGTTTTCGTGGGTAAGTTTCCAAGGGTCTTTTTTGCCCCGCGGTTTCTATTAAGTTAAGGTAGTGAGGGAAATAAGAGAAGTAAATTATGGCTAACTATGCTCTGCGTTGCTTTGTTTTGCTTATTACGCAGCTAGCTAGCTACCTATGCAGATGATATCATGTTGAATGGAATTAGATTAGTTGAGACTGAGTTGACCATCCAAACATTCTTCTATTTGTCAGACGAATGAAGTAAGAGACAGACTATTTGCAGTGTGTAAGCCAACGGATTATCTGTTTATAACTTGGGCGTATTGTGTAAGCTACCATACGCGAGACATACATCTATGTACATGCCACATGTCGGCAATTGGAATCTCCAAGATGGTCCACCCACTTTACGAACCACAGGAAATTAATATCACTGGCTTCCAGTTCATGCGCCTATCACATCATCTAGGTCATCTTTTCTGCAGCCGTTCGGTGCCTGCGATGAACACACCGACATCCGCCAAGAAAGGATCGCCGCTCGTTACATCGCTGCTTCACAAGAACAATAACCCCTTCAGTCCCGATATAGGGGTAAAGCATTGACTCTAAAATAAAATAAAATAAAATAAAGATATAAATAAAAGACGATGCTGTAAACTTTCCAACTGTCCAAGGACAATCTACCGGATTAAATCCGGGAAACTCGCCGTTACAAGACAATGCAGCCCCTCCGACTCGGCCGACCTCGGTTGGCGCCGAACGCATCTTACCTCTGTAAGGTGGTGACCGGATTGATTATAACAACTGCGTTCCCATTCTCAACTCTTGCCCATCCCTCATTGTTTCTACGCAACAACTCCACAATGGCTCCTTCACCGCTCACTCAGCTTATCCCTCCCGATTCATGGGACTCGCATATGCATATTGTTGATGTTGAGAACTACGCTCTGGACCCCAACGCAACATACCGTCCATCTTCGCACTCTCTTGAGCAGGCCCTCGACTTTGAGGCCAGCGTGGGTCTCAGGAATATTGTTCTTGTTCAACCCTCTATTTACGGACTCAATAACTCTTGCTTGCTTGATGGTCTGCGCACTCTTGGTTCTGAGCGCGGAAGGGGCGTTGTTGCGATTGACCCTGAAGCTTTTGACACGGATGAGCTTCGCAAATGGCATGAATTGGGCGTCCGTGGTGTGAGACTTAACCTGCAGTCAGTTGGAGCGGAGCTGGACGCAGCCGAGCTAGAGCACCAGTTGACATTGTATGCCGATGCCGTGAGACCGTTGGGCTGGGTTGTTCAAGTTTACGTTCCCATGAAGATGATTGAACTCCTTGAGTCTATCATTCCAAAACTCAACGTCAAGTTCTGCATCGACCATCTCGGACAACCACCACTGAAAGACCACCAGGGCGTCGACATGTATGACTTGCCAGGTTTCCCATCTTTAGCTCGTCTGCTTAAAGACGGTCTTACCTATGTCAAGTTGTCAGCCCCTTACCGCATAGCGGCTAAACCCGATTACAGCGACCTGGATCCCCTCGCCAAAGAGGTTATTCGCATCGCGGGCAAGAGCCATGTTGTTTTCGCAACCGACTGGCCTCACACGCGGTTCGAAGGGTTAGACATCAAGCCCTGGATGGAAAAGGTAGTCAGTTGGTGTGGTGAAGACGAGCATCTCAAAGAGCGGCTATTTCGGGGGAACGCGGAGGATCTGTGGGATGTTACAAGATCTTGAAGGATATATATTTCACAATCAACTCTGCAGCGTTGAAGATTTTGTGAGATACATTAATCGATATCTGTCGAGGAGATTTTGCTCAAGGTGATATAGTCGCTGACAGTATGTCTGAGAATGCGTATATGTATTGATTAGATATGACTAGATTGTCTCATAGATAATGTTACTGGCATTCTTTCAAGTAGGTCCAGTCCACAGGCAGATACAGTTGACACACAACCACCATTAACGCTCTGCAAATTGACCTTAAGTATGATCCAGATTTACTTCCTCAGTGAAGTATCAGACCACCCAAGCTGATATGAAATCTTCAGTACAAGATATGAGGTCGAGTATAACATTAGCCGCTTCGGACGCACTGATCCAGCAATGCGAGCCTTGATCGAAAGTCTGCCTCTTAGCCTTCATCGTTCGGCAGAAACTTTCTGTGTGCATACCAATCATGCAAAGAATCGACTTCAAATCGTCTATGAAACGTCCGCCAGAAGCTCAGAAGCTCATAAGCTCATAAGTTCTTACTACGCCTGACGTCGCCTATCTGGGGACTTCGACTGCCTTGGAAGATGGTTGGGTAAGATGTTGTATCTGGAGCAGCAATCTCCTACTTGACACTCGAAAAGCTCGCTCGGTCAAGGTCTGGGATTGTTCGTTAAACGTCCTATGCTAGGAAGCATGGTTGATCACTCTGGAGCCAAGCCAGCAAAAGTTTCATGTGCTTAGCAGCATGAGATCGTTACTAGCCGAAGCTCTGAGGATTATTACCTGATTCATAGATAGCACCGACTCTCACACTCAGAGGTTCGAATGTGGACAATGCTTCGAAAACTCCACGGTCGACTGCCATCGACTCCGGATTCATGTTATCAGCCCAAGGTGTTTGGAAAAGCTGCTCGGGCTCAAAAGGCGATTGCTGTGTGGGTATCTCAAAAGACGGCGGGTAAACAGTCTCGGTAATCGGTATGTCGGTAGACATGGAAACGTCCGGCATTTGTTGTGGCATGGGTTGAGGTTGTTGCTGTAGTGGTGTGTTAAAGCCTGGGTTGAGACCAAGGTTGGTCATTTCTCTAGTAATCAGATCCAAAGCACTCGAAATCACTACAGGTCCATTAGAGTTAAGTCGACTACTCGGTTGAACCACTTACCCGGATTGACAGTCTTGGCTTGTTGCAAGGCACGAACGCAAAAGTTCAATTTGCGAATTGCCTGCTGGTCTTCAGGGGTAGCCTGGACTTGCAGAAGAAAGATCGTTGCCGCAATGTACACACTATAAGAGAGTGACAGAACACAGTGGCTGATAGTAAAGGTTCTGCAAAAGAGATCGAAGATGGCTATGATGGCTGTGGCAGATGTGACACATTCCACAAGATGGTTTTGCATGGGATGCGGGCCTTCGTCCTCTGGGTATACCTGCCAAGAGAGCATGGGTCTGAACAAGAGAATTCTGAAAGTATGATACAGTGCGCTTTATCACGGTTAGTCAGTCCGGTGGGATATATGCATAAAATACTTACTTCATAGTCACGATATGAGACGGCGGTGCTAAGTCTGGCATAGCAGAGAGTTCGATCTTCAGATGAGGCGGGAGCTGATCCCACCATAGCTTCATGGCAGGGTCCTGAGTTTGTAGACACTCTTGCATCTCAGCCTCTGTATTTTCCAACAGCGGGTCATACATGTGGATGAGAATCTCGTTAAAAATGACGGATAATCGGCATGCGCTCATGAAGCAAGACGTGGAATGAGCTGTCGCAGGAGGGTACTTCCAATCTGAGCCATGAGGAGAATCGAAAGGAACCCAAAGCTCGTTCTCGGCAGAGTCGTCCACTGGCAATCGTTAGCAAAGTTCTTGACAGAGATGGACATAAACATACTAATAATCTGCGGTGGTGATACAAGTGTGTGTTGTAGTGAAGGGGAACGGCCAAGGTACAGACTAATGATCTTGTCCCAGAAATAACAACTCCAGTATAATCGATGCCGGATCTCGACCTCTTCGTCGGTCAAATGGACGGATCCAGGATACCTTTGTCCGTCAACACAGATGCCCAGATGGTCGATCAAGCGAAAAGCTATGCCGCTATATATCCAGGCTTGTGTGGTGTTTCCATGGCCGCACTCTCCTGCACTGAGAAGTAGTAGCGTCTGTACTGTCGGAATGGTACAAACTCCTCTGCTAAGCTCATCGAAAAGCATGCTTCTAGCATGTTTTGCAAAGACAGCACCGCCATCATAAGATTGATCAAGTAATTGTTTTGTCGAGGGATCACTTTTACCCCATCTGATCGAGTGAGAAAGCATGGCATTAAGGAGTGTATGAGAGTAGTAAGGTCCCATCGATTGCATATCACCTGTCAATGTTAGATGACCCTACCAAATCTCAGGGGGTAAGTCATACGAGTGAATGCCGGCCTATAAATGAAATTGAATAACGGTTGAATCCAACACCAGTGCACATTTAGGAGATACTGAAAAGGTTCCTGCGTGGCGTAAGTTTCAAAGAACCCAACATTTCAGGCTGATAAACTTACGGGAATATCAGATAGGTTTTCCATTGCACGCTGATGCCAGGCATTGTTAACTAGCCGCTCTCTCCGATGAGCATCTGAATCAATAGAGGATATTGAATCCGGCTTGTGCTTGTGAGGATCACTGGGTAGATTGAAAAGACTCGTAGGTCCATGATAGGTAATTCCACCCTTGTCGTCGATCTTGAGACCCATGAAACTCCGCGTTATGCCATGCTCATCTGAATGCCGATTCAGCTCATGGCCGTTCCAGACGCCAGGGCTGGAATGATTTGAAGCGGCAACCGACGGAGGAGATTTGATGGCAGCAAGTTGATCCTCGAGTTCTTTGATGCGCTCCTCAAGTCGTTGAGTGTAAGACAGAGTCGGGTTTCTATAACACGTGAGTAATTGCTCGAAGGTACATAGGAGCACACGACCAAAGGGCCGAGGGTCAGTCCCACAGTTTGTAAATACAGTCATCGCTCCTAGCAGCACAGCGATTGCAAATGGGTTGCTCGCCGCCGCACTTGACCTAGGGAAGTATCAGCATTGATGGTTTTGAGAGGGTAATTCTCCATGTATTGACCTTGCGCCTACGACATGACTCACAAGAGAAAGCGCTCTTCTTTGTGGCTTTGACGGACGACATGTCGTTTCACAGCGTCTAGTGAGTAGGTTCTTGATCAATTATCGGTTAAGAGTCGTGAGAGGCAGGGAGCCCCGCGTTAGACATTGAAACCCCACCTAAAAAGGTAGACTTGGCCGGGTCTGTCCGATAATGAAGTTGAAGATTTGAACCGAGGGACAATTTATATGACGGTGAAGGTCACCTTTTTTAGGGGTAGAAAACGAGGCAAGATACAGTTCAGAGCCCGACTAAACGAGAATTCTCCGTCTTGTGACTGCCCAGTTAAAAGACCGGTCGCAGTATAGTCCCGACTCGGGCAGGCCAATACAGGGAGCCGACGCTGCGTTGGGCCGGCGCAAAACAACGGGGGAGCCCCAGTGGGGTGCGTTGGAGTCTGTGTAAGAGAACCTTTTTGCGTGTAGAAGTCAATATCAATTGATTGTTAATAATATTTGGGAAGAAGAAGCCAAGATTGATCAGACATATTAGAAGGTTCAAAGTCAAACTACCTACAGTAGAAGATGATCACGTGGGTCATGTGCTCTTTGGGATGGATGGATGGTTCCTGCCTTCAACTAAGATTGAAGACGTAACGCAGCCATCTACAGAGCGCTACAGGTATACCTTCCCTGTAATTCCAGGCTTGAAGATCCATGCTCTGCCTATCCGATGCACCGTTATGACGATTAAATACAATCATTACGGCTTGGCTACAACAATTATCACTTATTCATATTGTTTATTAATATTTGAATCTCATTCGACTCTTTTACTGCTCAACCAAGCAAGCCAAAACCGGAACCGGTCCCTCCGTTCCGGTACCGAGGTGAGGAGCCGGCATCAGCATAGGTCCTGATAACAATACCTCTGCCCTCGTATCTCGGTGTATAAATGGTGAGTCCTTGACCTACTGTTAATAACTGGACTCTTTCTGTACGAAATTGCAATTATTTTGTTAATCACCTTGATTCCTGTATCCTTTTGATCCCGAGCAGAGTCGATTAACCTCGGGCGAGCGGATCCCATTATATCCACTTTCGCGGCGGTTTGAGAGGATCAATACCCGGCGCAGTGGATGCTGTAGTGTAGAATCGTCAACAGCAATAATCATAATTACATGACTGCCAATGCAAGTCGGTTTGGATCCTCATAGCTACTGGATTATTATATTAGGCATTAGTCAGTAGGAGCAAATGTTGAACTAGTTATAGTATATTGCTGTCTACCTATACTGTATAATCACTTCTCACCTAAATACCTACAGATTCATTTGCCTTGTGACTACTAACTCGTACTGCTTAATAGAGAATCACGCCCATTCACCCTGGTTTGTTACTCCTTCAATCTGCTTGCTTCTTGTTTCTGGTCTGGCCCATCCTGCGTCCAGATACGCAGTGTCTACCTGATAGATACTGTTTCTTGTTTACACAATATCCATGTCAGCTCACTTTTTCAGCAACCACTGCATCTAGTGTTGGCCTCACTTACATCGAACACGTTCATGCATACATAACGTATGTTCAATCACATCCTGTATCTTAGTTTCCGCGTTCTACAGCATAAAGAGACAAGATACTCGAATCACCGTGCTTTCTTATTCGATGAAGCAACAGCCTGGAGGGTTCAAAGTTCTAATCGACTATTGGGTGGTATAATCTGTAAGCAACCTACATACTGCTTGCTATCATTCTTCAATCAACTTTCTACTACGGATAGTTATGGGTTTCAACTTACAGATGGACGTGTTCGCCACATTTTACATGATCTTCGACAGGGATTATCCATGAAAATACATTGCGGGGTCAAACGCTGATCCACCATCTGCGGTTTTATCCCCAAGCGCGTCGACGTGTTTCGTGCATCGTACATACTGTCATCTCAGCATCGCCAATCACTCACTACCTACCTACCTATCATCATGTCGTCAAAAGCAGCTTCCATCTTTACGACCACGGTCTACGCAATATGGACCTTCCAAATTGGCTTCCTCACAGCCCTTTTCTGCATCTATGACGCACTTAGTAACCCGAACCCCTTTTACGCCATCTTGGCCATGGTTCTATCTCTGCCTATCCCCCTATCGCTGGAGCTTTTTCTCCTTTATACCACGGCTTCTCGCTTTAGTCGTCTGGATCCCTACACCAGAAAATTCAACAAGTTCTTCTATGAGACTCGGGACTGGGCTATGATTCTCCCCATCTTGAGCATTATTTGGTTCATATGTGTTTTGTGGATGGGTGCCATGGCTTTCGTGGATCTGATTGGATATGGGCCTTTGAACAAGGCTGTTCAATTACTCGGTGCCGTCTTCAAGGTTGTTGGCGCTATTCTTTATTCTGGAGGCGTGCTCGTTTATCTCGCGCTGCCTATCTGGGTTCTTGTTACTGGATTCGGGGCGTGCAGGCGGGTGTGGAACCTAAAGAGTATCGATGAAGAAGCCATGAAATTGACTACCGAACATGGCGACGAAGACGAGTGGAACGACTTTCAGGATAATCGTGGTAACTGAGTTGGTATCACTTTCAACAAAATTCATAGCCTTTATTGAAACTGCAGGTACTCCGAAACCTCATGCATAAAAGGATTCATTTAATCATATACCCTCTTTACCTCGTATTCTCCAATACCCCTTCCATGTTCCTATCCAACCGATTCTTTTCATGCAACACCGTTAAAACGTTACTGTGTCACAAACGCTTAGGTGTAGTATCCAGTGGTTCAACACACCGATCCAGCCTTGTGCTGAAAACCCGCTGTACCATCACGGAAACGTGACGACGCTTCGCATCCTTGCACTGCTGTTTCCCGTCATACAAATACAGTTTATGCCGAGCATGTGGCCTGATCCGGTCCCGATTGTGAGGAATGACTTAGACCGGTGCCATCTGGCCATCAATGACGCTGTCATTTCGATGGGGAACACCGTGATCCTTGGGTTCGATGGTGTCAGTTTGAGTGTGTGACACGGGCTCCTTTCCGTGGTTGAAGAAGCCACGTCCGTGTGCCTTCTCGAGATCGTCGTCGTCTTGTCCTGGGTTGGCGGTATGATACTCGAGCACCTTGAAGATCTTGTAGCAGGCGAAAGCTAGAAGAGCACCCATAAAGGGGCCGATGTAGTAGATCCAGTCGTAACCGTGGAAGCCAGCGACAACAGAAGGCCCAAACGATCGAGCAGGGTTGATAGATGTGCCCGTCCAGTTGGTCGCACAGATGTGGGCGATGAAGACAGAGATACCGATGCCGATGGGGGCGAGATGGGTGCTACGGTGCTTCTCGACGGCGAGGAAGTAGACGGTCAGGACGAGCTGGGCAGTGAGGAACATCTCGATGAAGACACCCTGAGCAACCGTCGTGCCGTTGCCGAGAGCATTGGTGACGAGAAGCGGGCCGGGAAGGAGTGCGTCTGTAATGCCTGCAGCGGCCATGGCAGCAACAAGCTGTGTAGGGACGATAGCAAGGGCATGGGTAGGTGGTACAGCACCGACGAGAACCAAACCAAGAGTCACCTGGAGAAGGACGAAGAATGAGCATGTGAGTTAATCAAAAACAAGCTGGAGCGGGTGTTACTTACAGCCGGGTTAAACATGCCACCACTGACACGGTAAAAGATCCAGACATTGACGGCGAGAGCAGTACCGAAGGCGGTAGCAATGTACATCAAACTGAAAGGCAGCAACGGGGCACTAGGGTCTGAGAAGCTGTTGGTGACGAGAGCAGTCTGGGCACCGATGAAAGAGAGCAGCAGAAACATGAATGTTCCGCAGAACTCTCCTAGGACAATGACGATGCCGTTTCTGACACGGTCTTTCATGGGGCTGCGTCCATGGCCATCCCTAGCAGCTTGCTCAGTTGGCAAGCTAGTCATGCCCGCCTCGGCCCGGGAGGTGAATCTAACCATTTTGACTGATTCGCAAGAGGTTTTGGTGATCTCTCAGGTATTTATATAGGTGATAAAAGAAAGGAGCAGACGAAAGATAAGAGGAGTAGAATGATAGTAAAGGGATGATGATGAGGTATGCTCAAGATTGATGCTGTTGGGTCTAACAAAAGAGAGTTTCTTCATGGCGTCTTTGGGGACTTTATATCAGGGAGGGAAGGAGGGAACCACAGCTTTGCTGACCAGTCGATGGCATCCATTATTCCCTGCATATCCATCGAAGCACACCTTTGGATCAAACGGCCAGGGCGAGTGGCGTCAGTAAGTCAGTCCCTGAGAATTAGCAGTAGCCTCGTCAGCTACTATCTCCTGGGAGGTGTGCCAGGATACACGGGCTGGGTTTGGCGAGGAACGGGTACGGCAGAGATGTAAGGAATGGGGCCTTAACACCGAAGCTCGCCAACTCTGAGATTGATACTCAGACTCCCATCCCGATCATCGTGTAACTCGCAAGTTGCGCCGTGAGTACAGTGCTCCTCTAGGAGTCTCGTGATGATGCAGGATTGTACATCACAGACAAGGTCCTGGGTTATATGGACGAGGGCCTTTTGTCATGTCTGTCTGCCCAACTTGAGTTGTCCATAACACAGCTATAGGGGCCTTGAGAAGCTTCCATGATGATCGTTAGCGGGCTGTACATAGTACTACACGTCCATCAATGATACGAAAATGTGACTGGTACCTATTTCCTGTTGACGTTTATCAGGGCTAGTAGGTAGTAGGCACATTGGCTTTCTTAGCTCATGGTGCTTTCCCACAAGGTGCATCCAAGAAGAACGTGGCTATTGCCATGCAAGCTTTCTCAACTTGTGATGATGAGGATCGAGGCAAGACACAGGAACTAGCCTACCCCAGGACGGCAAGGCTATTGCCACTTGCGGTAAAGTGCCAACGTCGCGAAAAGCTTCTCATGTCATAGACGCTGATTGATGGGCTTGCTGTGTGTGGAGAAATATGCACATCTTTCTGTGCGTAAGTGTACTCTCGGCCATCGGGTCGAGACCGCACCATCATAGATTTTGTAGCTGGTACAAAGAATGTAAGGTAATATCGCTGAGACTTGGGGGATGTTAGGTCTGTCTCGGGCGGCCACAGACAGAAGGAGCCCTGGGACCATGAGGGGGGAGCAAGGTTTCATGCGATAACAAGCCTTGTTGAGTCTCAAGCTCCGTCTCAGCTCACCCCGTCGATCATCTTGTGTTGTTCGCTAGAATGTGATTATCCTCCGCAAGTATGTATCCAAAGGAGAAATCCGAATTAGTCTATGTCTGGGGTATCCTGGTACTGTATCCATACATGTCTGTCAATGGGGAAGTACCTACCTTTTAGACTCATGGGGAAGCACTTTATCTCGTATTAGATTCAATGGCAAGTACCTTTTAGACCCAACGGGAAGTACCTTTAGACTCAATGGCAAGTACCTCTTAGACTCAACGGGTTTACATGGTCTAGTGGTAGCCAAAACGGTAATTTCTAACGTCTTCCAAGGTCTTCGCCTAGAATTGTGCATTTTTGACTCTTGCTCAAGCTTCAACGGTCATCATCTTGGAGAGGTTTTAGTTAAACCTACGTAGATGTCATAGACGCCATCAAGTATTCGGCGAATTCACTACGTAGTAGTTGGCCATGACGTTGAAGGCTTTAGATCGTATTCTGTGAATAAGCTTCGAGCCAACTTAGTACCTAGACTAGACTAGTAGTAGCCGACGTCACGGTTAACGATGATATAGTAGTACGTCCTATTGGTTGACGGCACGTATCCGGTACCTAGCTACTCTTGTTTTGTCTTCACTTACACCGGAACAAAGTGTCCTAGAGAATGTCTCTGCTGAATCATTTTGCCATGGTGGGAGAAACTTCCGAGAGAGATTAAAATACATAGAAATTCGGGTTTCCAAATTGGAAATTCACTACTGCATGGTGAAAAGAGCTTACGGAGCAACTGTGGCGCAAGTACGTACCTGCTATACAGCAGAGAACTACCTAGGTACCGAGTAAGAATCGTGATAGAATACGATTATACCTTCCAAAAGCAAGACAAGGGGGGTAGGGTATGTGTGGAAATATTGCATGGTATGGCCCGCGAAGTGAGCGGGGAAGTGGGAGGAGCAGGGACAGGGTCATTGCAAGAAGCTAAGTCCCATCAGATCATACAGTAGGATATCTATCACTCCTAAGTAAACCCATTGAATCCGTTCTTTCAGCTTATTCCCGTAAGCCATAGCCTGGACTAGCTCCGCCGTTACAATCAGATGCGGTAGACGGCCCGCGGCACTAGTAATTGATACCTTATTAGCATGAAACTTTGAAATAGCATTTTACCACGTAGTAGTCAATAAAACCCTGGTACAAATCTGCAACTTCAAGGATCTCACAATCGTTAGATTCATGATAGTAGAGCGCGCTCTCCGAAGGAAAAACCACGCTGGAGGGCCTCGTAACTGAGACCCGTAATAATGGAACTGAATACCATGTGCGTAAAAGAGGCTTGTTTACTGTTTGTCTCATGCTGCAAGAGAGGGCAAAGCTAGAACAGAGCTGCCTGTTAGAAGCTATAAATCTGATTCTCAACTTTCCCATGTCTCAGAATAGGACTAAATGGGACGCGCCGCGGCTCCCGACACCAGCTGAAGATACATTAGCTGAGCGCCTCTTGATGCCGTGTATGCGGTTTCTCAGTTGAACTATCCCCAAGGGACAATATCGTGAGAACTGTGGAAATTAGCTTGGCTTCAATTATTTCTTAGGTATGGGCGAGAATTATGTTGTACTTGCTTTAGACGGATAAGGGTTAGAGGGGTGACTGTGGTTTGCTGAGGACGAACATGGCGCTTGGTGGTATTCGTTATCAGTCGAGAACCTTGCGAGATACTTCACTACCAGGCACACTTGGATAAGCTTTCAAGTCCATCGAATCACAGTGATTTCAGACATCATTCAATGATGTATGAGTCGCAAACGGATGTATTATGGTGGGAAGCCTGAAACTGGCTCGAGTGTGGGAATGGAGAGCTATGGTGTGAGAGAGACCTATGCATACCTACCTAACGCACGACATCTGCAGGGAGACGAAGCAAGACGCAATTATCCCATCGGTTAAAAAAAGGAAAACAAACATGCATGCATTAAGCGATCAAAGCGGCTCGGAGAAAACTATTGATGGGAGATATGATCGACGGCCGTTGTTTGATTTACAGCTGCAGCCGTGGGCCTAAGGCTTCAATTCGGAGCAAGATGAGCCATAGGAATGCCATCACCAAAAGTCTGGCAAATCCAGTGCCGAGGATTTTGATCAGGGATGTAGCGGGTAAACCCGTCGTGATGTACAGTAGCATGCAGATCACTACTTGAACACCTTCGCGCATGTCAGAAGGATCCTCTCGCCATTGTTTCGATTACATAGCCTATCACGAGCAACTTTCAAGGTCATGGATAGATGCGGTCCCGTCCAGTTCCCGTTGCAGATTTGCGTTTTTGCTTTTTCTTTTCCCCGCTCTGTCGTTCCCATGAAACGCAGCTCTCTGCAAGTTAGCCGTTTTTCTAGAAACCCTCGTCCCTGTCTTTATTTTCTTTTGTCGATCTTACGCATACTCAAGTGAACACATTCTGCAGAGGCTCGTTGGCAGCCCATCGACCAATGTTTTCGACTTGCTGCTCATACCACGACTTCATGGTGTCCTCCTCCACGTAGCCCATGTGAGGCGTGAGCAGGACTTGACTCGATCCATCACGGCCCCATGTCTTGTTGCGCCACTCGCTATCTGTCGGCAGAGGCTCGAGATCAAAGACGTCAAGAGCAGCGCCCCTGATGCGGCCTTGCTTGAGATGATCGAGGAGATCCTTCTCCACCACGAGTGGTCCTCGGGAGGTGTTGACCAAGAGAGAGGTCGGTTTCATCTTTGCCAAGTCTTGTGAGGTGATGATGCCGCGTGACCGGTCCGAGAGAACGAGGTGTACAGATACTACGTCGGCATCACTGAAAAGTTCGTCTCGGCTTACTGCTTTGAACGTCTTTTCGCCATCTGCGTCTTCGACAGGAAGACCAGCTTCCCTGGCCTTTTCGTCCGCCGCCTCTTGAGTCAGGTTGGTACTCCACGCTATAATCCTCATGCCGAAGGCAACGTGCAGAATCCTCGCAACGGCGCTGCCCAACCGTCCCAGACCGAGGACACCAAGTTTCTTGCCTGAGAGGTCCGTAGCAAGGCCAGTTTGCCACAAACCTTCTTTCACAGCGGCATCATCCCTGGCGACACCGCGGGCGAGGGCAAGAATGAGAGTGATGCAATGCTGTACGGTACTGCTGGTGCCAGCCGCCTTCTTGCCGCTTCGGGGCTTGTCAACTGTGCCGGCAACGGGGATACCTCTTGCTTTGAGGGCGTCCAAGTCCAAGGATCTGTTGCGGAAGGCTGTGGTAAGTAGTAGCTTGAGAGACGGAAGTCTCTCAATCAACTCTGCGGGGAAGGGAGTGCGCTCCCGCATGGTACCTAAGATGTAGTTTAGTCATTCGCTCTCAATCTCCCACGTAGGTTTCCACACATACATATCACTTCAAAAGGCTGTAGTCTCTTTACTAAAGCATCTCTGCCTGACTGTGTATTGTCTGGGTGGTTGTAAGACAGCGCTGTATCTTTGAGAGACACGACTTCGTACTTGGACGAGTCGAGCTTTGCAAAGAAGGGGTCCGCGATCCCCTGATAGTCATCTAGTATTGCCACCTTTGTAGGAGCCATTGTTGAAGGCTGCAGTTTCGTGGTGATGATGTTTGGAGTAAATGCCGTAGACTCTCAAGGTGTCTAACTCAAATGAAGACACTGTGCTAGATCGAGTACTTGACACAAGATATGTTTGCTTGAAAATTGAATAGAGAGTTCTTGGATAATAATTATTCTTGTATGACTCTTTTGAATGCGACAAGTTAGTATACCAGTAGAAGACTTGCGAGTTGATTACCAATTCTATGAGCGGGTAAGATCTAAGCCGGTATGCCGATCTCGGATAGAATTCCCGGCAATCTGATACAACCTCAGAGTAATAGACCCTTCGACTAAGTGATTATATTATTCAATGCTAGAAAACTATCAACAACATATGCCTTTAAAGTATAGCAGTATAAATCGCTCGTTTACATCTTGCTGGGCATTCTCATAGCACCATCCAACCTCATAACTACCCCATTCAGCATGACGTTCTCAATACCCTGTCGCGCCAATTGCGCAAACTCCTTGGGCTGACCAGCTCTCTTTGGGAATTCCATCGCGCCCTCCAGGCTCTTTTTAACCTTCTCAGACATGACGCTTGTCATTCGGCTGTCAAAGAGACTTGGCGCAATTGTCACAACCCGGATTCCGAATCGCGCGAGATCTCTTGCCATGGGTAAAGTCATGGCCGTCACGGCGCCCTTACTGGCAGAGTAGGAAACCTGTCCCTTTTGACCGTCGAATGCTGCCGACGATGCTACCATGATGACAACGCCTCTCTCGCCATCAGGTCCTTGAGGGTCCACCTTGGCCAGATGCTCCAGAGTCTGGCGAACGAGGTCGATTGTGCCGCGGAGGTTGACATTGAGAACAAAGTCAAAGTCGTCTAAGCTGAAGGCAGCGCCATGTCGGTCGAGGATCTAGATCACGTCAATAAGTTTCAGTCTCTCCCAGTCACATTCTTCGAGTATCCAAATCCTTACCGTCGCAGGTGTTGAAACACCAGCTGCAGCTATCACGCCTCCCAAAGGCTTGCCTGTCTCCTTTGCCCATTTGGCAGCATCTTGCACAGCCTTGGTAACGCTCTCCGTCTCCAAGACATTACATTCAAAGAACTTGGTCGATCTGGATAGCTTTTTAACCAATTCTTGACCGGCTTCTTCATTCATGTCCAGAATGGCGACATTACCGCCGTTGGCGCATATATCTTCCACACAAGCTTGGCCGAGGCCTGATGCACTAGGGGTAAGTTAGTGAGTGTTGTGGATAAATTCGCCAGAGACACCGATATTTGCTTACCCGCCAGAGATGATGAATGTACGATCTTGAATCTTCATTTTGAACTTGGGATGTTATTATGAGTGCTTGTAGATATGCAAAAGAAGAAGTTGATGTTGAAGTAATAAAGTCGATCGTCCCTGTGTAATTGATCATCTTTCGGCACACGTGGGGAATCCGGGGGTGGCTGAACCGAACGTGCCTCGGCATTTTCCAATATCCAGCCTCTGAATACCATACCAAAACCTCGAGAGCTGTAACAGATATATTTTGAGTCACAGGTTACAGAGGGCCAATAGAGGGCTTTAAGAAGTGCGCATGCATCATTATTTTTGCTCATGTTCAAAACGTTGGTGGCTAAGGTGTGTCTCAAGGTTGTGATCTAGGGTAATGTCTGTCAACTTTGTGTCGTATCGCTACCAAAGTCCAGTGACATGGAGGATGTTTACGCGAGTATTTTTAATAATTATTCTTTCGGTGACTTGGTGCTATTTAGTTTTAACAGTTCATTAGTCTAGTTTATCAAGATAGTGATATACCGCTCTTTGAGATCGGCGATGTCCCAAACTCCATACTTGATTTAGGCCGAGTGACAGTCAGCTAAGCTAAATCAGTTTTGAATAGAAGTAGATACGTTAGCGCAACAAAGAAATAATACAGCACAGTACTGGGACTGTCCAGTCAAGGCATGAGCTTAACTTTATCCGAAGCAATAACGACGACTAGCGATTTGTGATCAACAGGCATGATACAAGTAGAAAAAAGAAATGTCTGAAAACCCTAGGTCTGTGCATTTAACTAATCGACGCAAGCTCTCTATAATTTGAAGCTACCTACAGTAGCTCTGGTACCCAACAGCTGGAGCTGATCCACCTGAATTAAGGTAGAATAGGTAGCCAAGCTTTGGCGGTGTTGGTTATCGGGCTGCTATTTTTATCGTCACGTTATCATCACCTAATGACGCTATCTTTTGTTACAGCTCAAGGGACAAGGGTTACCTTTACTTACAGGTATGTACAGGCGACCCACCCTTCTATTCGTAGCCTAGACTATACAGTACTGTAACAAACATCCATTCCATTTCAAGGATCGCATTGTCATTTCTTGAATTTTAACTTGACGACTGCACGCATGAATAAATAATTCTTCTCTAACCCCCTACACCTCAGCCGACCATCAATCAACCGCCTAATAAACCCTTTCCTTTCCTGCATACCCTACTGCGACAGCTCGACAAGGAGCCAAGATATGCGACGTCGTTCGACCGACTGAATCCTATCCGCAATCATCTTCCACAATCTCGTTATTTGCCCGCAATGACCAGACCTCGCCGGCACTCCGGCGCGAGCGAGGATAGCTCGGGTACGGCTCGCGAGCAGGTAGGCGACCGGAACAAAGCCGTCATTACACGGACAAGACGACTGATTGTTGGTGATAAAGGAGCTAGGGAGCATGTATGACTACCTGGCCAAGATCATATTGCTTGGGCCCAGCGGGACGGGAAAGTACGTCATCCTCCAAGACAGACGACGAACAAGAGAGCGACCACAGATGCCATGATCACCTATCATGATCACCGGCGCTTGCATAACCGAGTCTCTGGCTGACCGTTGCGCGCATTTATAGGTCATGCCTATTACATCGCTTCGTCAAGAATGAATGGCGAGTCTTGTCATCGCAAACCATCGGCGTCGAGTTTGCTACCAAAATTATCAAAGTCGGCACTGGATCAAGGCGGAAACGGATAAAGCTCCAGGTACGATTGCTTGCGATCGCGTAACAAAGGAGATATTTACAAGATACAGCTTTGGGATACGGCTGGAACAGAACGATTTCGATCAGTCTCCCGTTCCTACTATCGAGGTGCCGCGGGCGCTATCCTCGTCTACGACATCACTTCGCACGCGTCCTTCCGAAACCTACAACCCTTCCTCAACGATGCCCGAGCCCTTGCATCACCGAACCTTAGTCTTATGCTAGTAGGCAACAAGCTCGACCTTACAGATCAACTCGTCGATACAAGTCTTCCGCCTCCGACACCGAACAGCGTCAACTCGAACTCAACCCTGACATCTGGTATGCTCGGCGCCGGTGGCAGCTCTTATACAAGTACAGCTACGACCAGAGATCGAGGAGCGTCCATAAGCACAGGTAGTCAACTAAGGGCGACTGTTGCGCCAGAAGGCAGAGAAGTTACAAGAGCCGAGTCAAGTCGATGGGCTAGTACGGCGGGAATATCAGTAGTGACCGAAGCGAGCGCATTTAACGGCGAGGGCGTTGACGAGATCTTTGAAAGACTAGCAAGGATAATACTCACAAAGATTGAGCTAGGCGAGATTGACCCCGATGACCCGGCGAGTGGAATTCAGTACGGCGACAGTGGCGGATGGAACACAGCTAGTGACGGAGGCAGTATTAAGAGCTCAATGACTGGCGCCACCGTGGATGATGTTCACAACGGACTTAGGAGAAGGCGGAAGAAGAACCGAACACAGAACTGGGGACTGCGAGAATGGGAAGAAGTGTTCACACTGAGTAGTCGAAGGAGAGGAGGTGGCTGTTGTTGATGGCTTAGATTGCGATTGCCTTCGTCTGGGTCATGAGCTGGTGCCGTCTGAGATATCTGGTTATATGCTTAGACTGGCAGTGTTTTTAGAAATATGGGTTCACAAAACATTCGTTCAGGAGCGCGTTGGCGTTTGGGATAGACGATCCAGGTGTCAGGTTGCGCAAAGGTTGATAGGAGTTCTTCGGTCGTGTAAGCCTGACCCATACTTGTGTCTAATTCTGTATATAGTCATGATAATCATTAGTTGCGATTGATGAGCTGAGATGTGCTATGTATCTCTAGAATCACCTTTACTGAAGACAATGAAGAAGAGTTGACCACCATCTCTCCGTACTTTATCAACTATCTCAGGGTCCTATCCGAGGCATACTGGCACTGGGGATACAATCATTCAAACACATTCGGTTAAAAATAGGATTCACATGCATGTTATTTCGTATAAATCGCCGATCTCTTTTTTGTGATTGTATGTTCAAAACTATCAACGTCATTCCGCTTGGATTTACCACCAATTGAGGGGATCCTGACGGATCGGCGTTCCGTCGAAGCGGAAGTGAGTGGGTGTTCTTCTGCTGTGTAAAGGTTGGGGATCGTGTTATTGTCAAACCCACCACTGAGAAGAGCGGGTTAAAAGGATTTACTGGTTGTCTTACGAGGATCATCAACTGATGAGGTGCCTATAGGCTTTGTGCATCGCGGGGTCAATGGTTGTACTTTGATTTGCCCAACCAAACCGAGTCCCCCCTCCATACGAGTAGAGCAATCATCATGGTAACATGATTCTTCCTTCTTCATTCATGAACTCCATAAACTAAGATCTTTCATCAGAAGTTGACTCACCCCGATTGCCCTCATAACGCGTCGCGAATAGCCTCACTAAGAGACGGCTTCACCATGGCTCCCCGCACTGTTACACCTGTGAACAAGAACTGGCAGTTCAAACAGGAAAAGGAAGACGACGACGCTTATTTGCCCGTCGCTCAATTTCCTACCAACGTTCATCTTGATCTCTTGCATCACAAGAAGATTCCTGATCCATACATTGGAAAGAATGAGCTACAAGTCCAATGGATCGGAGAGACTGTCTGGGTCTACAAGACCACCTTTTCTAGCCCCAAGATTCATGATGACGCAAAGGCAGTACTGGCGTTTCACGGACTCGACACTTATGCTACAGTCGAACTCAATGATGAGAAGATCCTTAAGACGGAGAACATGTTTGTTCCAGAGCGTGTGGATGTCACAAAGCATCTCAAGAAAGATGACGAGAACGAACTTCGTATCACTTTCGATGCTGCCTACCTGAGAGGCTGGAAGTTGACTGAAGAACACCCTGACCACAAGTACATTGCATGGAACGGAGATGGTTCAAGACTACCTGTTCGAAAGGCACAATACCACTGGGTAAGCCGCGGTCTCGATCGATGCATTATCTTGCACAACTAACCACCCCTAGGGATGGGACTGGGGCCCTACTCTGCTTACATGCGGTCCTTGGAGACCTGTAAATCTCGAAGTATACGAGTCACGTATCGCCGATCTCAACTCCGAATCGGAGGTAGAAGAGTCGCTCCAAACGGCAAAGGTTGTTGTTCATGCAGAAGTCGAGGGAAAGGCATCAAAGGTCCGCTTCGATGTTTCTCTGGATGGGAAAGGGGTCGCGTCAGAAACCGCACACGTGAAGGACGAACATGCGACTACCACGTTTCATATTCAAGATCCTGCTCTCTGGTACCCGATCAGATATGGAAAGCAACCCCTGTATACCATAAAAGCGACTCTACTTGATGGTAACGATGAAATCGATTCGGTTTCCAAAAGGGTCGGCCTTCGCAAACTCGAGCTTGTCGAGCGAGAACTTGATGGACAACCTGGCACCAGCTTCTTTTTCCAAGTCAACAATATCCCAATCTTCTGCGGCGGAAGTAACTGGATCCCAGCAGATAATTTCATTCCCCGAATTTCCAAAGAGCGGTATCGCGACTGGGTTAAACTTGTTGCTGACGGCAATCAGTTCATGCTTCGAGTTTGGGGTGGCGGCATTTACGAAGAAGACGTTTTCTACGATGCTTGCGACGAGTTTGGTATTCTCGTATGGCAGGATTTCATGTTTGCTTGCGGAATCTATCCAGCCTGGCCCGAGCTGCTCAAATCAATTGATAGGGAGGCCCGAGAGAATATCAAGCGGCTCCGTCATCATCCATCAATCGTTCTTTGGGCAGGGAACAACGAAGACTACCAAGTGCGCGAGTTAGAGAACCTCACATATGACTTTGATGACCACGACCCTGAGAGCTGGTTAAAGACTGACTTCCCGGCGCGCTACATATACGAAAAGCTCCTCCCAGACGCTTGCAAGGACCTTCATTCCAACGCTGTCTATCACATTGCCAGTCCCTGGGGTGGAAAAGTTACCACTGATCCCACGATCGGAGACATCCACCAATGGAATGTTTGGCACGGCTCCCAGCAACGGTATCAAGACTACGACAAACTTGTCGGCCGTTTCGTGTCCGAATTTGGTATGGAAGGGTTTCCAAACATCAAGACCATTGATGCGTTTCTCGCAAAAGGCAAAGACGACCCAGAGCGGTTTGCAAGCTCGTCCACCATTGACTTTCATAACAAAGCGGATGGACAGCAGCGCCGATTAGGCCTCTATATGGCCGAGAATTTCCGGTTCACCACTGATCCATTGGAGGACTACGTCTACTACAGTCAGCTGCTGCAAGCTGAGGCTTTAGCCTCTGCTTATCGACTCTGGAAGCGACAATGGCAAGGCCCCAAGAAGGAGTATTGCAGTGGTGTCTTGGTATGGCAGACCAACGATTGCTGGCCCGTTACCTCGTGGGCTATCTGTGACTACTACCTTCGACCAAAACATGCATACTACACCATCAAACGAGAGATGGCGCCGGTCACTATTGGAATGACGCGCCGAGAACACAAGCACCCTAAGAGCAAGTACACCAGAGTGGATATCGAAACGAAGATTCAAGTTGAGATCTGGGGAAGTAACCTCAACTTGAAAGATGTGACTGTGGACTGTGTAGTCAAGGCTTGGAACATCGAAACCGGAAAGGAAACCTACTCTCAAACAGTGTCTTCGGAGCTTGTTCTCCAAAGCAACCGTTCAACAGAAATCAAGATTCTGGATGTGCCAGTTGAGAAGCCCAACGCTGACCTGGAAGCAAAAACTGTCGTTGCTGCCTACTTGTACCAAGATGGCAAGCAGATTGCACGATACGTCAATTGGCCCGAGCCGCTCAAGTATCTCCACTTTCAGAAACCCAAGGAACTCAAAGTCGTGATCAATGAAGAAGCAAAGATTGTTGAGATCAGTGCCGAAGTTCCCATCAAAGGACTCGCTCTGGAATGCGAAGATGATGACATCAGGTTCGAGGACAACCTTGTCGACATTGTTCCTGGAGAGGTTGTGAAGATTGGTATTAAGGGTGCAAAGAAGGAAACTTCCCTCAAGACACAGTATTTGGGGATGCAGGTTCATACTTAGATGGGAAGGTGGCATCTGCTTTCTATCAAAGAAGATGTATGATAGTATGGAATAATGAGCTAAACTATCAAAGCTACGCACAACAGTTTAACCGTGATGTCTCCCTCAATATATTGGGTGAGTGATGATGTTCATAGACAAGCTTAATTGGTGAAGTCGTCAAGTTCTACGAGCTGCAAGCCAGGAACCAATGTTAGATAGCCGATCTCCTATATAAGTCTCTCGGCTGGACAAGTCAAAGATTGATTGGCTCCTCCTTGTTGCACAATCTCAATGACTACGATATCTTCATATAGAAACATGAAAATTCCGTCTTGCTGTTTCTCCGCTAGGCTACAGTAGTACATTGGACATATGATTGCATTCTCCTTTCTGAACTTATTGCCTACTAAGTTAAGTTGATCATATGGGTGTGTCAGCGGGGGAAAGTCCAGAACTTGAACAAAGGTGTGAAGTCAAGACGAGTGTATAAGCAAGGCACAGTTGAGGAATATAACACTAAAAGGGAGCATTAGTTCTATTCCTCAGGAGCCCCGAGAAGGAGTACACGCTAAAGCTTATCAGAGTCCAAGTATTTCAGCGATATCCCTCATAATTTTTGTGTATCTCAATATGCAAAGAGTCCATTTCCATAGCTTTAAGTTTTACGGTGAGTTCAAAGTGCTGCTTGGCGATACCTGACGCCAGCTCATGGAATATCCTAATTATCTACACCTACCCTAGTGAGGGCAACAGGACAACCCAAGGTGTTACAGCAAGTGCAGATTCTGGACGAGTCATGGGGCGTTCCAAGACTGGCATATAACCACACAAATAATACTGTAAAGAGCGTGTAGCCAACGAGGCCGTTACGGAAGATGTTCCCGCCAACTTGGAACTAATGTACAAGCTTACTTCGTTATGTCCTGTGTGCAATTACACATAGGATAAGAAATGTCAGTAGACTAGAGAATAAGAGCCTACGTATAAAACATTGTTCAAAACAGGGCTTTTACTTCCCTATGCCTGAAGAGGCACCATGGGGTCTTGCTCTTGCTGCCTTCGAGGTTATGGCTGGTCACATACATCGTCTTGTCTCGAGCCAGGGAGTCCGATTAAGGTTATCTCTGACAAAACCTACATGTTAAGAGATAGTGCAGGAACCAACAGCCGATATCTAGAGCTGACACTACCACCCTTTAGCAACTGGAGGTGCCTGATCCTACGATCCGGAACCAATAGGGGTCAGTGAGATATGCAGATGAGAAGCTAACGGTGTCAGCCAACAAGCTTATGCTCGGCAGTCAAAGCTAGTAGAACTACGCCTGGAAATGACAAATGCAATGAACTGGTTATAACCTATGAGCACACTGTGGCTGCCGCTAGCCTTGGTAAGATAGCTTGCCTTTGTCATATGTGAAGGGGGTTCGTCAAGAGAATGGCATATATATTGGTGTCGTGCCTCACTCGCTTTTAACTAACGTCAGACTAGTCATAAAGAAGTCTTCTCCGATAGCAAACTTTACCTGCCTATAGCATGAATAAATACATTCGAGAGTTTAGATTATTTCAGTAGCTCTCAGCCCCCTACATCCTAACCTCTGGGGCTAGTTTATGGTGCTGAGTCGCCCCGTCTCCCCTCCCACCCCCAAACCAACCCGTTATAGCAAAAAGAAGCCTCTGGAACAAAAGTATAGCCTCCAAACAGACGAATAAATGCCCCGTACTGGAATCGAACCAGTGATCTTATCATTACTAGTGATACGCTTTACCACTGAGCCAACGGGGCTTCTGGTGATGAAAGCGCATCACCTACACGAGACCTATGGGCGTTAGCTGCTAAACAAGCGTTTGACTCGATCTTGTATCATTCAACGTGATAATCAACTGGGTATCATGGCTGGGGACTTGGATTCATGTTTCGTTCAACTTGACCGCCACTGGTGCGAAGTTCCTCAGGATTTCACGAGAAGAGAAAGGTATCAAAAGTTAACATTCATTAATGATGGGAGTGGGAGCAAAAGGTCGAGCAGAAGGAGGTATAGTAGAAACGAGATGCATAAACACTTGCCGGAAGATCACTTCCTAAGGGTGTTGATCGAACACCCTTTCGTCGACGTCGACAGTAATCTGGAAGTTTGGAAAACTTCGTGCCCAAGGTGATTGGATATTACCCATACCGCCCATGCTGCACCCAAAGGCAAAGAAAGGCAGGTAATATGCTCTCCATCGTTGCAAAAGAGGCCGTATTCGTCCAATCAATCCTTCCACGGTATCAGGACCTTTGTTTTCGTGTTTTTACAAGATATTGAGGGGGAAACAAGTGCCCGATAGCAATGTAGTGCTTTGAAATGATGTTATTCGTGTTGAGTCTTTGAGCAAGATGGTATCCTTATCGCGACATTGTGGTTGCATCTCGGACTAAAGTGACCAGCTAGGAAGGAGCTGGAGCCGTTGACGTCGCAAGGACTTTTGTTGTCAAGGCCCCAAGCTGCAAGATCTTAGGTATTGGCGAGATGCGTCGGGACGAAAGCCACAAGGGTCCTCGGGGTACAGTATGCGGTATGCCCCATCGATGATCTCATCCACAAAGAGAGAAGCCCTATAGCTGGCTATTCTTGTTAAGGTGAAGGTGAATACTACCCTTGCAGCGTAGAATCGGGTGCTATGACTTGGGTGGTGGCTAGTTTGTGCTTGATGAACGGAAAGATTAACAGGCAACATTGCAAAAGACTTGGCCTAGTAGCCTCAGCCTCCAGCGGCCGTAAAGTCAAGCTCAGCTCACGGTGCTGTTCCTGAGCCTTGCTACAACGGTAAGATCAACAACCCTCATAGAGAGGATTCAAGCGGGCCGTGGTGATCGTGTGGCACAGGCACGGGCACGGGAGGATAGCCCGACCCGTCGACGAATCTGACATTACAAGCGCTGAGAAACTGCGGCAAAGGCTGACGGCAAGGAATCGATGATAGCAGCCGATTGCTGACGGGGTGGAAATATCTCGAGCGGCCAGGGGTTACGAGAGGATTGTGGTAATCTGCTAGCTCAAGACAGCACAAGCCTACTGTACCCCAAAAGCCGCTAGGAAACGAGTAAACATTCTTGGGGATGGCGTGCGAGAGACCGTTGAGTTGTTTCCACGAATAGTCTTGAGTATGGGATCCGCGGAGTTGGAGCATTGGTAAAGCATTGCAGGACGGTCTTGGCGCTCGATAAGCTAATGCAACCCATTGTAAATGGTATGGATATCATATTGTATTCAGTAGGTATGCTGAGCACTTTTGTCCAGATAGAATCAGGTGGTGCTGATAAGGATGGATTGATTGATTGATTGAGTAAACGACTCGCTACACTGCATGCACGTTTGAGAGACAAGGGTCATGAGGTGCATGAGATGGATGTGATGGGAAAGGAAAAGGAAAATGGTGGGGTTCAATTGATGAGGTTCGTTTCAATAGGAAACTAGGTTTAGAAGGATTCACGACGCAGGTGAAGAAGGCGCTGAGTGCTGACTGCACTTACCTTAATGTGAAAACTTCCGTGTTTCTGCAAGGGGGTTGATGAATTGTCTTGCGGCAGGTGAGGCGGCAGGCAATCAAAGTCCGCAAGTACCTGAATGAATTATAAGTTAGCACTTCTGGGGTGCACCTTCTCTCGGCCACTAAATCTTATCGCTAAAGAGTTGCTAGCAAGTAGGTGGGCATCCGCTCTTGCCGTTAATTTGACTGGTTAGATGACTGCCACGATCTGCCCCACTTCATGCCCCGCCTCTATTCCCGGCAACTTCATTGTCAACTCCACTTGACCTACAAGCCTACATTGCGACCATATTATTATACATACAAATCTGATGGAATTTCGAATACGATAACGTCAGTGCAGGGATAACATACTGCAAGCCCCATTCGCTTAGAACTGCCGTAATGTTCACATCAGACTTCACTGCTTCAGAAAGTCTCAGTTCGGATCATGTCCTGCACCGAGTACGAGGGTCATGAACCACCTCCAACCCCTCATATCAAATCATCCCGTCAGCCTTCCTATCCCTTGATCAGGTTCAATTGGAAGTAGATACTGGCTAATCAAAGCAAGCAAGAGTAGGCAATGTGCAGCTTAGCCTTGCCACCTCAGCCTCGGCAGAAACAAGCATCTAAATCAGTGTCTTATATTGTAGAGCATGCGGCGGTAACGATGCGCACCAAGACGGCCACACTGCCCCAAAAGGGAAGTTAACAGGATGGTTTACACTTCAGTTACTGGTCTGGTGGCCTAGTTGTTTGTGTGAGATCCTTCACGGCTCTTGCTGTAAGTCAGGGCAGGTTATCAATACAGTTTCGCCTAGCCTGGCCTGGCCTGGCCATGCTGGAGTATGCGGAGGAGTATTATTACTTCTTTGGGCAGTTCACTAACTTCTCGCAGGCATCTTGAACAATCAGTCCTTCGAATCTTTGAAATAAGCACCCGGCCTGGAATTTACCCATTTTCTACGGGCCGATCTATGACTCTGAGTGGCTTTATTCCTTCCCTTGTCTCCATCCAGAGACACAACAACATCTATCCACCTTCCACCTCGGTCACCTCCACACATTAAGTCTTCCCTGTTTGGATATCGGCAGTCGTTGCCAAGGCAGAAACATCAGAGCCTAGTCGTCCGCTAGATGTGATTTTGATGAGGTTTTCCTGGCCTGTCGCTCTGCTAGTGCGACGCCGATCATAATGCTAAGGGAGAACAGACCAAGGGGTCAGAGATACCTCTAGTTTTGCAAAGTCAGTTGACATGGATTATGTCCGCTCTCTTGTTTTGTTTCGTCACCTGTCAAAGAGCCCGTTGAAGCTTTGAGTCTCATCGCTACTCGAGTCAATCGATGCCTCCAGCACCTTCACTTAGGATACTTCTGCTATTCTAATGCTTTATCATCATGGCAACCGCTCTGGTGAGAGTTCCATGCATGCAGGTCGTCCTTGAGGCCTTGCACAGGGACCAGCGTCTTGCATTCCTCTAGGACTTTTGCATCGTTTGCTATCCTGCTTTGCCTCCTGGGGCCCATCCCGCCTCAACACCTCACATGTCGCCTTCCTTTTTGCGTTGGGTCCTACCAAGACAACGATGGGACACTGTGTGAAGCATTCACTGTTTTACGTAAAAGGAAGTTGACGAATGTTATCCCCTTCGATTGTGTCTTGACGAAGCGCCATGTCCAGGATAGAGGCAAGGCAGTTTGCGCCTTTACACCCTGCAATGAATCTCGATAATACATGGCAATATCACTAAAGGTGAAGCCGTGCACCAAGGTGGATCGATTTCTATATAAGTCCTCAACATCTCCCTCTTTCGAACGACTATCCTTCTCATCATCCTCATCATCATCACCAACACTTCAACACCTACGCTCCTCTGTCTTTGTCTTCTCACAATGGTGAACTTCAAGAACCTCGCTGTCGCTGCGACCAGCCTCCTTGGGCTCGTCAACGCTGCTCCTACTGCCAAGGTTGACTCTAAGGAGGTCATTCCTGGCAAGTACATTGTCACTCTCAAGTCTGACATCGCTGCCGCCGACGTTGAGAGCCATCTCAACTGGGTCGGAGACATTCACAAGCGTGGACTGAACGAGCGTGCCGAGAAGGGTGTTGAGATCACCTACAATGGCAAGTATGGCTTCCATGGTTATGCTGGCTCCTTCGACAAGAACACCATCAAGGAGATCAAGGAGAATCCTGATGTAAGTAGGCCTATATCCTGATGCTCTGGGTAGTGCTGACATTGAACTAGGTCGCCCAGGTCGAAGAGGACCGCGTCTGGACCATCAACTTTATTGAAGAGCCTGAGGAGGAGTCTCTCTCAAAGCGTGCTCTGACAACTCAGAGAAGCGCTACCTGGGGACTTGGAACGGTCTCTCACCGCTCCAGTGGATCTACCAGCTACATCTACGACACCAATGCTGGTGCAGGCACTTATGCCTACATTGTTGACACAGGTATTCGGGCTACCCACAACGAATTCGAGGGCCGTGCCCAGGCTGTCTACACTGCCTTTAGCGGCCAGAACGCCGACACCAATGGCCACGGAACCCATGTTGCCGGCACTATTGCTGGAAAGACTTACGGTGTTGCTAAGGAGGCCACCATTCAAGCTGTTAAGGTCTTCCAGGGCGCTTCTTCCAGCACCTCCATCATCCTCGGCGGTTTCAACTGGGCTGCCAACGATATCATCTCCAAGGGTCGAACCAGGAACTCGGTCGTCAACATGTCGCTCGGTGGTGGCTACTCTGCTGCCTTCAACAACGCTGTTGAGAATGCTGCCCGTTCCGGCGTCATCTCTGCCATTGCTGCTGGTAACGACGGCGCCAACGCCGCCAACACTTCTCCTGCCTCTGCCCCTAGCGCTATCACTGTAGGTGCTATTGACAGCACTTGGCGCATTGCCTCCTACTCCAACTACGGCACTGTCCTCGACATCTTTGCCCCCGGCTCTAACATTCTGTCTTCTTGGTACAGCAGCAACAGCGCCACCAACAGCATCAGTGGTACCTCGATGGCCACTCCCCACATTGCTGGACTTGTTCTCTACGGTATCTCCGTTGAGGGTGTTTCTGGTGTCTCTGGTGTTACCAACTGGCTCACATCTACTGCCACCTCTGGCAGGATCTCTGGCAGCCTCCGCAGCTCCCCCAACCTGATCGGCAACAACGGCAACAGCGCTCAGTAAATGCCTGCTAGGGTTGCGAACGACATAAGAATGTCTTTGATTGTGAAGAAAGAGGAGGGTTTGGACAAGGATTCCACCTTATGATGATGATGAGTATGAGAATAGGGACGTGAAGGAATGGGATCGGCCACTTTCGATTCAAGCCACCCTACTTACAGGGGAAACCGTATATACAACCGTACATATTACGCAATTTGAGACGACATTCGTTTATTATATGCTACATGGCTGGTGAACCCAGTACTGTCCCCATGTTATACTTGACCATAAACCAACTAACTAAACCTAGCAGTTAATAAGCAGATCTATGAATTATCATTATGTGGTGGTTATAGGGTACTTGGCATGCCAAGCCACTCATACATATATCTTGTAAAATACCCGACAAAGCGTTCTGGTGTAAGTTAATGAACCAATAGCGATTCAACAACGGGCACCAGGTGGCTGGGTTTTGTGGCCCGCCAACCAGTGGAGTTTTACACGGGCTAACTCCACTACCAAAACTCGTCGCGCGAAATTTTCTTTGAGCAATCTCTCACACCTCACCTCAACATGCAAACAAGATAGTCTCTCAAGAAGAGCGACAGAACAACACAAGACGCGATCTTCAAAAGATCTTATAAAATGCGTTATTAAATATACGGTAGGTATATTTCTCATTCATTCATTCTCGTCTCACCCGCAACGTTCTTCCTTCAGTCACTCTGTTTCCCTCACGAGTCTTCCCTTGCGGAAGGTCTTCCACCGACGGCACGTTTTGTGCCGTCCTTGTGAAGTAGTCTGAAGGTATGATTTAACGATGAAAACAAGGAAGACGGGATAACTTTTGTTATCTTTGTCTCTCCTGATTTTTTTCGTCGACGTTGCTAGAAGAACAAGGGCCATCATAGTCCACGTCCGTCTCTTTGTCTTTGTTACTCACTTCGGCGGGTAACACGGCATCAATTACTACACGGACGAGGCTCCAGGCGCACCGACATTTCTTAGTTTTATCCATTTATTACGTGATGTGACTTGGAATAGCGTATATGAATAAAACTTCAACGGTAAATGCCATGGTTTTCAGAGTGAACTCTTATCAAAGTTTCGTCAGAGTGGATTTGTTGTACCTGTGAGAAAAGTGCTCGACGACGTCATATTATGTGCCGAGTCCGACTGGGCCGATCAATCATGAATTCTTGAGACTTCCAACAACTACTATAGCGCATACTGCCAATCTATTAATACTGCTTGTTGATGCTGTTTCATCAGCTAATTAATTGCTATGTTCAAATTAACTAAACCTTCGTCGTCCCGTCTCTATCGATTCTGTCCTTCACCATCATTGCCCATGCGTCTCACCAATAACTATGCTTCCCAGGCTGGGAAATCACAGTCAACCACTACTAAGAACGAGTCCAAGTCAAAATATGATAACGTTCCCCTCAGCACCAGCGGTCCTATCAACTGCGCCCTCAGTGGCACATCGCTTTTGAATACGCCTTACCTCAACAAAGGCTCTGCTTTTCCTCCGGATGAGCGTCGCACATTCAATCTCACCGGCTTACTGCCTCAAGGCGTCCAGACGCTTGAGCAGCAGTGCAAGCGTGCCTATGAGCAGTACTCGTCTAGACCTGATGATTTGGCAAAGAACACATTCTTGACTTCGCTCAAGGACCAAAATGAGGTTCTTTATTACAAGGCAAGCTAGCCTACGCTCGAAGTTTCACATGGCTGTACTAACTATCGCTTGAAGCTACTCCAGCTCCATCTTAGCGAGATGATGAGCATAGTCTATACACCAACGGAAGGCGACGCTATTCAGAATTACTCTCGGCTCTTTCGACGTCCAGAAGGTTGTTATCTCAACATTCAAGACCCCGATCATGTAGAGCAGAACCTTGCGCAATGGGGTAACCCGGATGATATTGACTACATCGTGGTATCTGGTAAGTTGTTCGCTTTCCATCCCATCCACCTGCGACAGTCAGCTAACTCACCCACAGATGGAGAAGAGATTCTCGGCATTGGCGACCAAGGAGTTGGCGGCATCCTCATCTCTGTCGCTAAGCTCGTCCTTACAACGCTCTGTGCAGGTATCCATCCTAACAGGTCGCTTCCCGTAGTTCTAGACTGTGGTACAGACAACAAGAGACTCCTCGACGACGAGCTGTATCTCGGCTTGAAACAGAAGCGTGTCCGCGGCGAGGAGTATGCCGAGTTTGTTGACAAGTTTGTCAAGTCCGCCAGGAAGCTCTACCCCAACGCCTACATCCATTTTGAGGATTTTGGCCTTAGCAACGGTAAGCCACACAGATATTGAAGTTGACACTGCAATACTGATTCAAGTGTAGCTAGGAAAATTCTGGAACGATATCGTCCAGACTTTGCTTGCTTTAATGACGATGTCCAAGGAACCGGCTGCGTGACTCTCGCCGCCATCATGTCCGGTCTTCACGTCAGCAACCAAAAGCTTAAGGACTTGCGCATGGTAGTCTTCGGATCCGGCAGTGCTGGTCTCGGAATCGCAGACCAAGTTCGAGATGCTATCGCAACCCAAGGAAACATGAGCCACGAGGAGGCCGCAAAGCAGATCTGGTAGGTCGTCTTATTTGAAACTCATCTAAGAATCAAGTGCTTACCCATTATAGGTTGATCGACAAGCCTGGTCTTCTCACTTCGGAAACTGAAGATGTCAGCGAATCCCAAAAGATGTATACCAAAGACGTTTCGCAGTGGAAAGACAAAGATACCGATCTACTCTCGGTCGTCAAAGAGGTTCGTCCAAACGTGCTCATCGGCACATCTACCCAGGCTGGTGCCTTTACCGAAGACATCATCCGCGCCATGGCCGAGCACCACGAACGTCCTATTGTACTGCCTCTTTCAAACCCAACCCGCCTCCATGAGGCCAAGCCTGAGGACATCCTGAAGTGGACAGACGGAAAGGCTCTTGTGGCCACTGGCTCACCTTTCCCACCTGTTAAGGGTCCCTGGGGCAAGAATGGTGAAGAGATCACCATCACTGTCGGCGAGTGTAATAACTCGGTTGTCTTCCCCGGAATCGGACTTGGATGCGTTCTCTCCCGCGCCAAGCATCTTACGGATCGCATGTTGGTCGCAGCTGTGGAGGGCGTTTCCTCTTTCAGCCCTGTTCTCAAAGATTCGACAGCTCCTCTGCTACCGGACGTGGATTCTGTGCGGGATGTAAGTGTTCGCATTGCCCGCAACGTCATACAGTCAGCCGTCAAGGATGGCGAGGCTACACAAGAAGGCATCCCTGAAAATGAGGATGATTTGGAGGAGTGGATCAGGGAACAGATGTGGGATCCCGAGTACCGACCTTTGAAGCAGGTGAATCTGGAGAGTGCCACAAGAGAAGCCAGAGGTGAGCTCAAAAAGGCCGGAACGATAAACCGAAGTGGTCACACATGAGATCTGCTAGACCAGGGCATGGTATAGTGTGTAGGTCACACACATGGTGTAACGCAACTTAGCTAGTCAACTTCTGTTGGAGATACCAAGCTGCTGTCAGTGACTGAGATCCCTTGAGAAGAAGGTCCCCCGACTTTTGGATTGGCCCAGTCACAACAACTTCCATGCCCGTAATCACATATCAATGACAGTTTAGATTCAGATTTGATCCTAGCACTGCATGATAAAATAAAAAGACAGTATTCAAGAATTCCTAAATCATTTTATAGTTTAGGAGGGTTACATTGCCAATCGCAAACCCGAACGCCCAACCTACCTTGTAGCATAACGCATTTCGTATCTTCATGGCATTTACCTCTGTACGTCGTTCAAATAACGCCAGCACGGGCAGCCTCTCCGGCATTGTCTTGCACAAGTTCTTCCATCTTCTTCCTGCCCCTGCCAAGACCGCCCTCACCGACGCCCATGCGACGAGCAACATATCGCTGAGCGACAGTGCCGATAGAGAGGTTAAGAAGCTCTTCCAGCCACTCAGCCACCCATTCTCGGGGATCAACACCGCCACCCTCAATGATATCCCTGATCTCTTCCGGGACGTTAGCGTCTGCCGCATCACCATCCTCGCCAGAGTGAGGGGTGAGAGGAGCCGGGGTATCGAGCCACTGAACCCATCGGGCAGGAATAGTCTGGCTGACGGTATAAAATTCAATGTCGTGGACAGGGTCCAAGATAAAGACAGCAAAACAGATAAGCTCCTCGTCTTCATCATCTTCATCATCGGAAGATTCCTTCTCCTTTTCGGCCGAAGCAGTACGAGCAAACAAGGTTCCATCAGAATCCACAGCGATTGCCTGAACGGCCAGGAACAAGTCCGAGGTTCGAACAGGATTGGTTTCGCTGACATCTTCCGTAGCCTTGAGCTTGGCTGCCTCTACACCACCGTTGGCGGAGAAGTATTCGTTCGCATGCGATTCGGCGTTGGCGCGACAAAGCTTGGTTCCCTCCGGCAATCCATTTATCAAACCCAATTCGCGAGGAGTATCGGTTTGTCTCCACCAAGGTCCGTCGTGCCATCCGCCAGCACTATCGGTACTACGTCGAGAGTGGCTTTCCTGGCCACGCTGGATAACTAGAAGATCACCACCCTCAACCTGTGCCATCACATGGCCAAATACGTTGTGAATGAGAGGCTCGAGGGATGGATAGCCGACAAGGTCGTGGGTGATGTGAATAAGGAGACGCTCATGGGAGCTGATGGGAGGCGCAAGAGTATGGAGGATGTTGGTAAAGGTGGGGAGAGCACGATGTCGGAGTTCGTCACCTAGAATCTCAATTAGTTTTAGCGCCAGGGTCAGCGTGCGACTTGGGCATACCGTAGGTTCGCAGAGTGTTGACGTCAAGACCTCTGATTCCTTTGACCTGGTCTGCCCATTTCTTGGCTTCCTCGTTCTGTTGAATCTGGGTGACCGCAGCTTCAGCTTGCTTCATGGCAGCGCTGGCTGTGGACAGAATGCCACCCCACCATCCCCCACCAGAAGCCTGGGGAGCAGGATCCTGCTGCTGCACAGGTTCTGAAGTTGGCTTTTTTTCGTTCTCGTGGAGGTCTGAGCTCGTAGCACTCGGTGTGAATGTGGCCTTCAAACTGCGTGCACTATCTGTAGACTTGCGGGGGTCACCGGCGGGAGGTGTAGCTGTGGAACGGCGGGTAGCATCCTTGAGTCGAGGGGTATGAGGTCGTGAAGGCTGCTCGGCCAGCTCTGACTCAAGGTCGGCTAGAATATCCTGGTCGGCAATTGCCTTTGATGCGGCGGAAGTAGGCTTCGACTTGGTGGTCTTCTTGGGCTTCTTATCGCGGTCAAGGCTAGAGAAGAGCTCGTCAACGTCGACATCGTCGCCAGCGACAGGCTTGGTCTTTTTCGACGCCATGGTTGCAAATTGAATGTACCACTATATGGAAAAGTGTAATGTGTTGGAAATTGCCCTAGGACTATTGGAGGTTTTCGTGGTGATGATTTGTCGAAGGCGGGGTTGAAAAGAAAGTTGTTTGGCGCAAAATGGTTATGGAAATGTAGGGAGACGGTTGGAGCTTTGGAAGTAGGTACAGGATAGCTGCAAGGGTCCACGACCGCCGGAAAGGTAGGAACATCTAACACGTGCTGTTTCCGGATAACCAGTTACATCACCAGGATATAGCATGATTAAGGTAGATGAGTTACCAAGTCAACATAAGGAGCATTGATTTGATGAATGCCTTATATCAGTCCAATACTTTTGTTAATTATTAATGATATCACTGCGTTCCTTGGAGAATCTCCTATTGCAAAAAACATCAAGGTGTAATGGTTCAGGTGCTGAAACATGTACCTTATGGCTACTCACCAGGACGCTTGACACTGCGTGTTGCAAGCCTCACCCGTAACTCAGCCCAAGTACTCAGCAAGTACAGTCATTGGCTCACCTGCGACTTACACAGCCAAACAACCACTAACACGCAGTGATTTACAGCAGACGACACGGTCATGCTCATTCCCGAGTTGTACTAGTGTCATATAATTCCGGATCATTTGTGGCTTTTAATTGGTCTGGGGGAACCCCGGAGAAGGGGTTGCTGGGGCTAATACGTACCGATGGTTTCCCAGGTCCCTGAGCCTTGTGAGGGAGTGGCCTTCAGTGGCCAGGATGCCACTAACAGCAAGGCCCCAGGCGGGTCTGGTCTAGCCTTGGCTGGCTTATTCGGACCACGACACCTTGAGAAAATCGACAGAGACCAACATCAGAGCCAAAAGGAGACTGACTGTCTTCATCACTCACCCGCGATTCTTGTCGCATATTGGCACTCTTGGTTAAACTATCGCATCGCCGCTGGATCTTGGGCGTTCAAGTAAAAGTCTTTCTCGCTGCAGCATCATTAAGGCGCCTTTGTCTTTCTTTTACTTTGGCGTCTTGGGCTTTTGCAAGTACCTATTGCCGCCAATTCCCTGTACTTCAAAATTCTTTCTCTGCCCTGGCTTGTTTCTCTTACTCCATCCGACACGCTCATCTCATTCATTCATATCCACGCACTTTGAGCCTCATCCTCCTTATCCTTTGTCCTGACACTACCTTGTCTTCAATTTCAGGCTGCTCTTCCTGTCTTGCAGATATTTGTTAACACTTTTACACTGCGCACTAAGTTGCCTGTGCCTGTGGACTCACTCGCATGACGCCTCTCGCGGGCCTGGCTGGTCGCTACACGTCCTTGCTGTGACATCCCAGCCTCACCTCAAGAGTCTGTCTTGACTGACAATGGACCGCTCGCGCCGGATGCCTCAACGTCGCCGCCCTCTAGGAGCTTCAGCTTCTCCTACCTCTACTTCAGAGGCTTCCTTTGACTTGAATCCACTCACAAGCCCTGTTGTTGCTCAGACTAATACCACGCCTGGTGGTCGCCGCTCAACCAAACCCCTTCAGCACGCCTTTACTTTCTCACCTCCAGGTAGTAGTCGTAACTCAAATTCTAAGAGGCGATCTACAACTATGGATAACTTTCCAATGCCAGATGAGGGTGAGCATGGCCCCAAAAAGGGTGGGCACAGTCTCCGTAAGCGTGCTCGTGTGGATTACACCTTTGAGCACATTGATGATGATGTTGTCGTCCCCAACTCAACATCTTCAGCACGCGGCAAGAAACGCAGGTCAGAAATCAATTTCGATACGGATGACTTTTACACCAATGACTCCAAGAGAAGAGGCGCTTCGATGGGTGCCGATACGCCGTCAAGTCGCCGGAGGAATCCGACACGCAAATCTAGTGACTTGAAAGCATTTCATCAGGCTGCTTTGCAGGATGACGATAACGACGTTCAAGATACCATTGAAGTCGGTGCATACTACTCAGATATTGAAGACTCTGAGCTGAGAGAAGGTGCCGATTCAAATAACTCAACCCCCCAGTCCAAGATGTCACTGAAAAACTCACCAAAAAAATCACCCCAAAATGAGTCGACCAAAAATGAGCTACCAGCACCGCAATTTCATGACAGTTATCAGGCTGAGCCCCCAACGGGAAATACTGCTCCAGTTCCTCAAATGAGTCAAATCCCTTCAGAAAAAGTATATTCTGCTGTGGAACCTATAAGTAACTCTATCGAGGAACCTGTATCCCAACCTGCAGAGCCGCCAGCCGAAAACTTGCCTAACGTGGAGCCTGAAACTTATAATCATCAGCAACAGTCTTCAACTGTAGCGGATACTAATAAATCAACGGCAGAGTTGGAAGCTGCAGTGCCAAGCACAGAATCTGAGCCAGTTTCCACAACTGTAGCAGAGCCAGGTGTCAGTGTCAAAACAGAAGAGGCAGAGCTGGAGGCAGTGTCAGTGCCAGTGCCGGCGCCCGTGCTGGCACCGACAATAGCACCACTGCCAATTACAGCTGATGAGAACAATCAAAGTGAATCTATTCATTCACCTATTGTTCCTGCATCCGAGCCTGAGCCTGTAAACGGCGTTACAGAACTCCCCGCTGCTGAGCCTGCTCCGCAATATAATCCTGAACCTGACTCCTTCACCACCAACAATACCAACTTCGAGGAAAAATCGTCTCATCAACCAACCGTTGAACAAATACCCGAATCCCCGAATCGACTACCAGATCAGCAGCAGGAGGATAAAATGGATCAAATGGATCAAATGGATATAGATCCGGTCCAAGAAGAGCATCCTGCTCAAGATGTCGAAATGACTGATGCCGCCACCGTTGATACTGAGGCCGCTCAAGATAACGTGCCTACGCCTCCACCTGAAAATGCACCCACATCTGTACCTGAACCTGCTGGCTTGCCATCGCCATTGCCATCAAAATCTATTCCTTCATCACCACCAAAGTCACCTGCCAAACCACGAACACCATCGCCGGCTGCGGAACCCGAAGAACCGTCCCAGGCTAACATCGCTTCTCCTCAAGAAATCGGCGTTGATGAGATCTCTACGTCCGTGGAGCTGGATAACGAACCAACGGAGGCTGAGGAGGTGAACAATAAGGACAAAGAACCTGCTGAAGTGCCAAACACTGCCGACGAGCCGCAGATCCCAGATTCGCCTCAAAAGCCCATCACTCAAGAGGAACCAGCTACTGTTTCGAGCCCTATCGAACAGAAGGCTCCTACTCCCCCTCCTGCTGAGACCATTGAAACCCCAGCCTCCTCTGCACCTTCGGAAACAAAATTGAGTCCCCAAAAGCCCGTCGCTTCTCGAGTTCCTTTGGAGCTAATGCCACAGCCTACCCCGGTTGGGCGTTGGGCTCATCTTAAGCCTTATGTCGATGGCGAGTTCTTGTTGTACCCAGAAAAGAAGGGTCGGGATGAGGATGGTGCGAACGATGATGTGACACCAGAAGGAAAAGACATTGATCGAGAAGGTGCCGACATGGAGCCTATGGTCGATGATCAAGATGATGCTGGACTCGAAGCACCCACCCCTGCGCTTAACACACCCACTCGCGGCTCCCCTGTCCCAGATTCGGCAGACCTGACAGCACTCAATTCACCTGCTCCTGCTGGCGATGATGGTGAAGATGCTGACACCTCCGAGTCTCAAGAGCTACCAGAGCGCACTCGATACTACAAATATCGCAAGCTGAGAGACCCTGAAGAGTACATCTCAGCCGTTGAGAATTACGAGGATATGTCCACCGAAGATCTTTACGAACTGCTCGAAGCCATCAATGTCTCTTTGGTTCAGTGGCAGGATGAGTGGAGCGAGCTCGGCGCAATCGTCGACGACTACGAGAACTCTCTTCGTCGACGAGCGGCCGATGCCAAGTATGAAGCCCGCACTCGCAACCTTCATCAACATGGTGTCAACTACGAGGAGCCCGAATTTGCTGTCAAGGGTTACAAGTCTCGCGATAAGGAGGGTCTAAATGAGACCCGGTATCTCCAAGGTCAGGATCGCATCATGGCCGCTACCTATGGCTTTGAGTATGATCCTCATCCTTCAAAGATTGGCAAACAAAACCCCGAGACACAACAGGTTGGAGTCATGACACGCGGTCGGTCTCTACGAAATCAGCCTAGGCAGACTGCCAAGGCCACAGAGACAGAGGAGGTCGTCGGCAAACGCCAGCGCAAGCCCGTCCAACTTTTCGACCCTGCGACACAGGATGTCAGCAGGAGCTCAACACCGGTGCCCACTCGAGGTGGTCGACGACGCAAGAATGCCAACGCCGAGGACGAACCACAGACGAACCTTGCAGTCAGCTTCAACAGTGAGGTTGTCTCAGACGGTGAGGGTCCCAAGACCAGACGCAAGCGCAACACTCGTGGCAAAAATGCTGTACCAGCGGAGGACACCGCGCCAACCCCTGAAGCCGAAGAAGAAGAAGTTCAAGAAGAACCTGCAAAGCCCACCCGTCGCGGCCGTGCCAGACCTGCTGTAAAGTATGAGGAGGCTGATCCTAATGAGTTTGTCGATGATGAGCCCCATGAGGAGGAGGAGGAGCAGGAGGAAGAAGATGAGGAGGCCGAGGAGGTGGAGAAGGATAATGAGAAAGAGAAAGAGGAGAAGCCAGCAGTCCGACGACATATCGTTACTCTCAAACTTCCCAGTGGTTACTTCGCGGAGGTCACACCTGAGATGGAAATCGTTGACAACGGTGAATCCCGTCCGACTACTGCCTGCTCCGAGGAATCTTCTCAGACTGTGGAGTCGTCCTACTCTTTCCGGCCTAAACGGCAGAAGCGTTTCCGCGACGATCCCGATGAAGCCGAAGAGTCGAGCCAGGCGCCGCCGAAGAAAAGAGGCAAACGAACAAGTGGCGGCACCGCTGTCGCCGAGACTCCATCTACTGCTTCCACACCTGCCCCGTCTACTGAGCCGGCGCAGATCCCCAACAACCGCAAGATTCAAAAGATCAAGGTTGTCAGGTCTGGCCAGGATACCAAGAATGGAGGAGCACCTCAAACCCAGCCACCACCACCTCCTCCTCCTCAACCTGCTACTCCTACCCCTATTCCAGTCGATGACAATGATGACACTCCCAAGGACTACAAGTCTATGACCAAGTCCGAAAAGATGTCAGCTTCTATGAAGAGTAAGCTACTTATTTGGTTACTTATGCTTTTCAGAAACTAACAGGATGCAGATCGTTGGGCAAACGGCAACATGGCTGGAGCCGTTGAAAAACGAAAAGCGACCCTGGCGGCTAAGAAGGCTGCTCAAGCGGCAGCCGAGCAAAGAACAGGCGTCGTCACTCCTAAGCCCAAGGGCAAGGCTCCCGTGAAGAGGGACTCTACTCTCAAGATGCAATTGGCACCAGAGCAGCCTCAGATGCCACCGCAGCAGCAGCAGCCACCACCGCCTATGCTTCATCAGCAACCACCACCTATGCATCATCACCAACATCCGCACCATCAACATCAGTATCCTGTGCACCATCAGCACCCCCAACATCACCACCAGCACCCTCCTCATCCGGCTCATCTCCAGCAGATGCATCAGCCTCACCCTCAGCATCTGCCCCCTCCTCCCC